>JABUQX010145801.1:20000-26993 GCA_015478945.1 Trachelipus rathkii
AAGGATTGCAATTCCTGATGAGTGATGAGTTCTGGTAGAAACTATAGTAGATTTTATTGTGTGTGAGTACTAGAAGTCTAAAGGTTAAATTTAAGTTTGAAAGGGTCAAAGGTATTGTGTGGTTGCGACATATGATCCATCTGGGGGTAATGTTGAAAAGAGTATGATTTTCTGAGATAATCTGAATGATGTTTTGGATGGGGGGAATAGGAGATTCAGTTCATTTGCCACATATCTGCCCATTCAGGATTTTTTTACAGTTGTCACCACCACTCACGGGCGAAGCCCTATTCAAGGAGGGAGTGTATTACCTCAAAAGTTCAACCTCTAGCGCAAATTTGCGCCCTTGAGCACAGACGCACGCGCTTTAAAGTGAGAAGTTAAATTCAGTAGGAAATACAGAAGATGGAAGAAGAATTCCACAGAACAGAGGTGGTGGGAAAGAAGGAAGCACCACAGCAAACTAGCCCTGGAGTTGCCAATGTCAACACAATACTCGTGCGCAGATACAGCACCACTTGTGGCTATGAAGGCGTCGTAAAGGTGGTGGTATTCGGTGATAAGTTCCCTCGAGCACTTTGCAGCTGCGGTACCTATAGGATAGAGATAAACGCACCAACATCACCGCCGCAAAGATAGAGGTCAAGTGAACTGGAAAGTACAGAACAGTTTATAAGCCTTTTTGCCGTTGACTCGACCCTGTCCAAAAGCGGGTGAAACCAGAGCCCAGATATGAGAGCAGTATAACTACATGGGCCGGATGAGACAACTTTGTATAGCGCGGAGCAGCAGAAAGGAAAATCTCAGTCTAAACAAAACTTCCCAGTTCTTTGAGGCCCGCCCTAGCAACCATTGTGATGTGAGGTTTCCAAGACATTTTTGTTTATGTTAGGCCAGGATGTTTATATTGTCAACAGGAGGGACGACAGAACCGCGTAGAAAGAGACAGGAAAGTTAGAAGGTATTTTTGGAGAAGGAGATATGTAAAAGTTGGGTTTTAAAATTGAATTTCACAAAGTTATTTCTATCCATCAGCGAGAATAAAAATCGAAAAAATTAAGACGAGAACAGAAGTAAAAGTGGGAGTAGAATTGATATGAGTTTAAGAATGAGGGTCGAGTCATCGGAATACGAGTTGATAGAGTTAGAGGTGCGGTGCGAAGATCATTAATGAAAAGTAGGAGATAAAACAGAGACAGGGAACACCACTATTGACAGAAAAGAAGAAGTCGCCCCATCAACAACAGCCGATGAAGCGATTTGAAAGAAAACTAGATATAAGTAAGCAAAGGGAGGAAACCCAAAGGAGGGAGCTTGGAGCAGTGACGCGTGCCATGCTCAGTCAAATGCTTTGGATATGTCCAGCGCCACCACCCAAGTCTCCCAGTAGTTCCTAAGAGCGGAAAGCCTCAATTGGTTTAATTAGGTGTATATCGCCAGTAGACCCCGAGCGCCGAAAGCCGTACTGGCGATCGGAGAATGAAATTTCCAGATGATCTAAGAGTGAGTTGAGAAGGGTTTCAAAAGATCTTAGATAGAATACAAGTGAGGGCTACAGGGCGATAGTTAGAGGGATCAGAGCGGCTTCCTTTTGGAATAGGTTGGACATGTAAGAGCTTCCAACACTGAGGGAGGGAAAGTGCTAGTATTGAGACATAGAGAATATAGTTGAGCGAGTGGCCAAGAGATTAGCCTTTCAGTTGGAGAATTAGCAACACAATGATCAGATCGAATAAAAGGAGGAAAGGATTTACAGAAGTTGCTAGAGATGAAAGATTTGTCAGTAGGAGAGCCAAGAGGTTAGCGCCCTTTCCTTTGATGAAAGCCAGCTTTGCTTTCGTCGAAAGTATCCCTGCATCGTTCTAGCTGAATGAAAGTGCTTGAGAGTATAGGAGAAAGAGAATTTTCCACATTTGATAGGCTGTCTCTGGCCTGAATGGAAGAGAGAATAAACACGATCGAACCATGGATTATGAGAAAGAAAGATTTAGTTTTAGGAAATGAATGAGGAAAGGAAAATTTATCTGAAGAAGGAATGAACCTGCTCATCCATCAGCAATACAGCTCCCTCCTTATCTTTTTAAATATTTATACATCCATCATTAATCACTTATTGAGGTAGCCAATTTTCTATCATCTGCAAACTTAGAAAACTTACATTTAAGTCCCTGGTTTAAATATTTTATACATGTATGAGGAACAGCCACTTGACCTACCTAAGAAATCGTTACGGACCACAAACATGTCTCCTCATTTCCATTAATAAATACTTTTCATTTTCATTGATTAACTATTATTATTATTATTATTTTTATTATTATTATTATTATTATTATTATTATTATTATTATTATTATTATTATTGAGACTTAAGGAATCAAAAATTTTGATCGCTAAAATAATTTCTGGAGGTTGAACTCACCCTGTCTACAGCTATATATATATATATATATATATATATATATATATATATATATATATATATATATATACTATATATATATATATATATATATATATATATATATATATAATATAATATATATATATATATAATATAATATATATATATATATATATCTTTATATATATATATAATAATATATATAATAATAATATAATATAATAAACTGCTATATATATATATATATATATATATATATACTATATATATATATATATAATAATAATACTTATAATATATAACTCATATATATATATATATATATGTAATAATATATATATATAATAACCAATAATAATATATATATATTAATATATATATATATAATATATATATAATAATAATAATATATATAATATATATATAATATATGTATAACATAATATATATAATATATATATATACTATCGTCTTTATATGTATACCAATATATATATATATATATATATATATATATATATATATATATATATATATATATATATATATTCATATATATAATATATATATATATATATAATATATATACTGTTACCTATATATACCTATATATATATATATATATATATATATATATATATATTAGGGGTATCCGGAACTGAAATTTTCGGTTCCAGAACGGAATGCGGAATCCAAAAAAAATTCGGCGGAACGAATTTCTAATGAACTTTAGTTTGACCATAAAGAAATGGAAAAAATCATTTTATATAACTTTCAATATAAAATCTTATATATACATATATATATATATATATATATATATATATATATATATATATATATATATATATATATATATATATATATATATATATATATATATATATATATATATATATTTTTATTAATATTTTTATATATATATATTATAATATTTTTATAAAAGATTTTATTCATTAATTGATTACAGATTTGTCATAATAATAAACCTCACAAATTATTTTAAAATGCATCATTAAAAGTAAAAAAGATCTTTTATTATTAAAAAAGTTAAAAAATATTTAATAGAGTGTAAAATTTCCCAAAAAACAATAAAACTAGGTAGTTCACCAAAAACATTTAATACAACGCTACTTCTTAAACATATGGAAAATCATCACTGAAGAGAATATCAGGAAGTCAAAAATTTGGATAGTAAAAGGGAGAATCCTGTATTTTCTAGAACACTGGACACCCCAAAATAGTGAAAGATCGAAGCCGTGAAACAAGTGAGTCTTGAGGAAAATTTCTTCCCCCAAAAAATTTGCCATATCAATGACCCCCAAATCACAGGCAATTCTTTAGAAAATAATAAATTTTATTGCAATGAGTAACCAGCCACTCACAATCACTGAAAGAGAAGGGATTCATAGAACTTGTTGTACCCATCTTCAGCCAAAATATCTTATTTCTAGTAGAAATTTTTTTTTTTTTGTAGAGATTTTATTACCAACTTCATACAGTAAGTGAGATCAGCGAGTATTTGAGGAAGTTATCTAAGGCTAGTCAGATGTCGTTTACCTACAGATATATGGATAGCTAAATATTCAAACGAGTCATTTTATTTCTTAGCTACTCACTGACTGACTAGCTTACGAGCCAGTTTAAAAAATTATATTATATATTCCATTCAATATTTATATATATATATATATATATATATATATATATATATATATATATATATATATATATATATATATATATATATATATATATATATATATATATATATATATATATATATAATTTTTCTATATATATATATATATATATATATATATATGCTCTTCTGGAAGGTTTCACAGGTATATATATATATATATTTAATTTTGGATTTTAAATTTGAATTTAATGAGTATCTTATTATCCTATATTTTGAGATATTTGAGTAAATTTATTTCAATAATACTGTAGGTATGTAATACACTGTGTGTATGAATACTACACAAGGCTACTATTATATTTTGTTAAAAGACGGGCTATGGGTTATGTAAAATAAATCCCTTCCAGCAAATTTTTTAATTATCAAGTACATTAGTAATTCCGGTTCCGGCCGGAATTTTGAAAAATTCCGGCCGGAACCGGAACCGGAAAAAATGTCAAATTCCGGCCGGAATTCCGGCCGGACCGGAATTCCGGTACACCTCTAATATATATATATATATATAGAGAGAGAGAGAGAGAGAAAGAAATTTTTAAAATTGTTTTTCAATTAATCGTCATCGTCATCGGCAAAATTTGCTCTAATCGTCATCGTCATCGTCATTGGCAAAAATTTCATAATCGTCCCATCACTACCCAAAATCCATGGTAATAGTAGTGCAGAGGGGTATCACCCCCGATTTTTATAAAAATCACAGGATATACTCAAAAAATAATAATGAAGAATAATGAAAACTAAAATCGTCTCTTTAGGAAATAAAGTTACAGCCTCTCAAAGTTGTTAAAACTCCCATATACTTTTCATTTTTCATCCATCAAGGTTGTCTCATTTCAGGACCCGCTAGTTCAGGTTATGATAAGTTTTGTTAGGTATACACAGAGAAAATCTATGTATACTTGAGAAATCTTATCATGATCAGAACTAGGATGGCCCTAAAATGAGCATGAGGGCTACTAATTTTTTTTTATAAGAAAGACTATGGGAAAATTTTAAACTTTGAGAGGCTTTAATTTTTTTTCTTATTTAAAGACAAATCATTTTCGTCTTTTTAAGCTTCCTTTTTTTTTTTTAGTAGCTATATCCTGTGATTTAAGAAAAAAAATTAGAAGAAAATCCTATAGTATTTTTAACAACTTTGAGAGACTATAACTTTTTCATAAAGAGAGAGACGATTTTCATTTTCATTATTCTTCATTATTATTTTTTTAGAGTTGCGTCAGGCGGGGTGACCAGGCCCGCCTCTTTAGGAGGGGTGATTCGGTCCACTCTAAATAAAATAAAAAATAATAAAAAAAATAATTTTTTTTTTCGCTCATTTAATAGCCACACAGTAGTACTACAAGTTTTATTTAGATCATATTTAATTCTAGAAAGTTTTTATATTTTTAAAAAATGTTAGAAATTAGGGTACAAAATGTCCTTCAATAGAATTTCACTTTTGAAAAATTTGAGTTTTTTTAACTTCGTTATAAAATGAAAAATTGTGGATGGATTTTAATTATTTTTTCAGTGGATACACTCGAGTATGTTAGCTTTAAACTGGCAAAGTGAATTTTTGATCCAAACAGTATTAGTGGCAAAAAAACGGGGCCTAACTTGGTCCGATTCACCCAGCCGTAAAAATTGATGGAGGGGTGACTCGGACCACCATTGTTTTTCGTATTTTACGTATTATTATTGACATTTTTATTACGTATAACTAATTTAAATATAATAAAAAGTTACTTATATTAAGTGAAAATTTTTTAAAAAAGTGAAATTTTAATAAAAAAAAAACGAATTCAAAAAAGTGTCAAAATTTTTGGGCGGAGAGGGGTGAATCGGACCACCTTATTTTTATTCTTATTTTATTTATCATTATTGACATTTTTATTACTTATTACGAATTTTAATATGATAAATAATTATTATATTAAGTAAAAATTAAAATATAAAATTGAATTTATACGTAAAAGACGAATTTAAACAGATGGTCCGAGTCACCCCTCAATGGTGGTCCGCTTCACCCCTCCACGGTCAGGCTAACTCGGCATTATTCAAACTTTAATAAAACTTTTATTATTAGAATTACATTATTATTTTTGTGTGCTTATGACCGACTATAGGGCTGTGATTTACAAAAAAAAAAAAATTCCAAAAAGTGCATTAGGGGAGAGTCGGGAGACCAAGTTATGCCTAAGGTGGTCCGAGTCACCCCACCCGACGCTATATCCTGTGATTTTTATAAAAATCGGGGTGACACCCCTCTGCACTACTATCACCAAAAATTAAAAATAATGTTGCAAAAATTATAACAATTACATTTTTTTTTTATTCTTATGGGGATGTAGATTCACTGGTAAAATGTGTTTCGGATTATCAATATTTTTTGATATTCAATTTTTTGGTAATTGTAGTTAATTCACTAGTCCAAAGTAGACAAAGACTGTATTAAAACAGGTAATTATTTGGAAAAAGGGATATTATCAGATATCAATATTTTAGAAAAGAAATCTTTTCTTACAATCTAGAGAAATTTTTAAAGCATTTGATGAAGCTTTAGAGAAGCTTGAATGAATTAAGATATTAAACCTTCTTCAAAGAACTCAGATCTTTTGAAGTCTTCAATCAAATGCAAATTTATTATGTTTATTTATGATATCAACTTTATTAATATTCATTCTTCCATTATGAACTACATTTGCAATCTCCATAATTAGTGACAGCAACTGCTTTTAATCGTATTAAAAACATGATATTTGTTTTGAAAGACTTTCAAACAGCAAACCATAATGAAACTTTTTCAAACATTTTGAAAGTTGCAACAGAACTGCTTTCTGTTAATGAAGAAATAAAAATTCCTCATTTGAGAATCAATGTAAAATGAAAACTATACATGGCTAAT
>JABUQX010145802.1:0-22500 GCA_015478945.1 Trachelipus rathkii
ATTAGGGAAATTCCTCAAGTTTGGTAAGCCTTTCCGAGGTTGCAGAATTAGGAAAATTCCTTAAGTTTGATAAGCATTTCTTAGGCTTCAGAATTCCTTACGTTAGGTAAGGATTTATAAGGATTCAGAAATACTGAAATTTCTTATGATTGGTAAGCATTTCTGAGGCTTCAAAAATAGGGAAATTTCTTACGTTAGGTAAGCATATCTAAGGATTCAGAAATAAGAAAATTTCATATGTTTGGCAATAGTATATGACGCCGCAGAATTAAAGGAATCCTTTCGTTTGGTTTTAATTTTCAGAATTCAGAAATATTGAAATTCCTTACTTTTGGTAAGCATTTCTAAGGCTTTTGAATTAATAAAATTTCTTACGTTTGGTTACCATTTATGATGCTACGGAATTAAGGAAATTCCCTACATTTTAAAAGTATTTCAATTCATTAGATTTATGGATATTCCTTACGTTTGGTAAGCCTTTTTGAGCCTGCAGAATTAGGAAAATTCCATTCGCTTGGTAAGCCTTTATGAGGTTTCAGAATTAGGAAAATCACAATTATTTGGAAAGTGTTGCTAATGCTTGAGAATGAGGGAAATTCCTCAAGATTGGTAAGCTTATATGAGGCTGCAGAATTAGAAAATTTTCTTACGTTTGATAACCATTTCTTAGGCTTACTAATTAAGAAAATTTCTTAGGTTTGGTAAGCATTTATAAGGATTCACAAACATTGAAATTCCATACGTTTGGTAAACATTTTTGAGGCTTCAGGGGAAGTGAAATTATTTACGTTTGGCAATCATATCTAAGAATTCATAAATAAGGAAATTTCCTACGTTTGGCAATAGTTTATGACGCCAAAGATTAAGGAAATACTTTACGCTTCGTTTGATTTTTAAAGATTCAGAAATACTAAAATTTCTTACTTTTTTGAAGCATTTCTAAAACTTTAGAAATAATAAAGCATTTTACATTTGCTAAGCATTTATGAGGTTGGAGAATTAGGGAAATTCCTTACGTTTGAAAAGTATTTCTAATGCTTTAGATTTATGGAAATTCCTCACGTTTGCTAAGCCTTTCTGAGCCTCCATAATTAGGAAAATTCATTTCGTTTGATGAGCCTTTCTGAGGATTCAGAAATTGAAAAATTCCTTACTATTTGGAAGTGTTTCTAATGATTCAGAATAAGGGAAATTCCTCCAAGTTTTCATGCCTTTCATGATGAAATTGCTGAAGTGCCAGAAGGGTTTAACAGAGGATATTTTTGAATTTATTTCCAAGCCCCACCTAAAAATAGAGATAAAATTCGAAATTTCAGATGATTTTGACTATATAAACACCAAAATGTAGCTTTTTTGCCCTCTAAAACGTTGTTTTCCGGTGTTTTTTTTGTCTGTATTCATTCTTTCAAAATTTTTAATTTTTCAAAAACCCATGTTTATGACATTCTTCGTATCAACTTCCAGAATTTTTTCCGAAATGACTTCAAACTTGAAATATGCATAGATAGGTCCATTAGCTAAAATAGTACAGAAGTACTTTTTCGATTTTTTGAGTTTTGTGATCAGCGTTGTCCAATTTCCAAACCCACTTTTTTAATTTTGAAAGGAAAAATTGCGACTGGACAAATGGTCAAAAAAGACGAAATGTCCAAATAGACAAATGCTCAAAAAAGTCGAAATGTCCGACCGGACAAATGGTCGAAAAAGTCGAAATGTCCGACAGGACAAATGGTCGAAAAACACGAAATGTCCGTTTGTACGGTCGGACATTTGGTCTTTTTGAACCATTTGTCGGGTTGGACTTTTGGTCTTTTATGACCAATTGTCCAGTCGGACATTTCTTCTTTTCTTAACGTTTGTCCGGTCGGATATTTCGTCTTTTTTGATCATTTGTCCGGTCGGACATTTTCTCTTTTTTTACCATTTGTCACGTCGGACATTTCGTCTTTTTCGACCATTTGTCCTGTCGGACAATTCGTCTTTTCTGAACATTTTTCTGATCGGACATTTCGTCTTATTTGACAATTTGTCCAGTCGGACATTTTCGACTTTTTTGAGCATTTGTCTAGTTGGACATTTCGTCTTTTTAGACCATTTGTCCTGTCGCAATTTTTCATTTCAAAATCAAAAAAAAAAATGGGTTTGGAAATTGGACAACGCTGATCACAAAACTCAAAAAATCGAAAAAGTACTTCTGTACTATTTTAGGTAATGGACCTATCTATGCATATTTCAAGTTTGCAAGTCATTTCGGAAAAAATTCTGGAAGTTGGGTTTTGAAAAATTGAAAATTTTGAAAGAATGAATACAGACACAGAAAAACACCGGAAAACAACGTTTTAGAGGGCAAAAAAGCTACATTTTGGTGTTTATATAGTCAAAATCGGTTTATATATTCAAAATTGTATCTTGCCCGTAATTCTGCAGCATCAGAAAGGCATACAAAACTTGAGGAATTTCCCTAATTCTGAATCATTAGAAACACTTCCAAAACGTAAGGAATTTTTCAAATTCTGAAGCCTCAGAAAGGCTCATCAAACCAAATGAATTTTCCTAATTAGGGAGGCTCAGAAAAGCTTAGCAAACGTAAGGAATTTCCATAAATCTAAAGCATTAGAAATACTTTTCAAACGTAAGGAATTTCCCCGTAAATGTAGCAAATGTAAATGTAGCAAATGTAAATGTTATTATTTCTAAAGATTTAGAAATGCTTCCCAAAAGTAAGAAATTTCAGTATTTCTGAATCTTTAAAATTCAAACGAAGCGTAAAGTATTTCACTAATCTTTGGCGTCATAAACTATTGCCAAAAATAGGAAATTTCCTAATTTATGAATCCTTAGATATGCTTGCCAAACGTAAAAAAATTCACTAACCCTGAAGCCTCAAAAATGTTTTCCAAACGTATGGAATTTCAATGTTTGTGAATCCTTATAAATGCTTACCAAACCTAAGGAATTTTCTTAATTAGTAAGCCTAAGAAATGCTTATCAAACGTAAGGAATTTCCATAATTCTGCATCCTCATAAAAGCTTACCAATCTTGAGGAATTTCCCTCATTCTGAAGCATTAGCAACACTTTCCAAATAATTGTAATTTTCCTAATTCTGAAACCTCATAAAGGTTTATCAAGCGAAAGGAATTTTCCTAATTCTGCAGGCTCAGAAAGGCTTACCAAACGTAAGATATTTCCAATCTAAAGCATTATAAACACTTTTCAAACGTAGGTAATTTCCTTAATTCTCTAACCTTATAAGTCCTTACCACACTTAAGAACTTTTATTATTTCTGAAGGCATGGAAATGATTACCAAAAGTAAGGAATTTCGGTATTTCTAAATCATTAAAATTCAAACCAAACGTAAAGTTTTTCTTTAATTTTGTGGCGTCATATACTACTGTCAAATTATGAAATTTCCTTATTTCTGAATCCTTATATATATGCTTACCAAACGTAAGAAATTTCACTAATCCTGAAACCTCATAAATGTTTACCAAAAGAAAGGAATTTAAGTATTTCTGAATCCTTATAAATTCTTACCAAACGTAAGGAGTTTTCTTAATTCTTATCATTAAGGAATTTCCCTAATTCTGTAACCTCGGAAAGGCTTACCAAACTTCAGGAATTTCCCTAATTTTTAAGCAAAAGTAACACTTCCAACGTAAAGAATTTTCCTAATTCTGAAGCTTCATAAAGGCTTATCAAGCGAAGGGAATTTTCCTAATTCTACAGGCTCAGAAAGGCTTACCAAACGTAAGGAATTTCCATAAATCTAAAGCTTTAGAAAATGTTTTCAAGCGTAAGAAATTTGCTTATTTCTCTAACCTTAAAAATACTTACCAAACGTAAGAAATTTTGTAAATTCTGAAGCCTTAGAAATGCTTACCAAAAGTAAGGAATTTCAATATTTCTGAATACTTAAAATTCAAACCAAACTTAAAATATTTCCTTAATTCTGCGGCCTCAATGACTATTACCAAACGTATGAAATTTCCCTATTTCTGAATCCTTAGATATGTTTACCAAACGTAAAAAAATTCACTAATCCTGAAGTCTTAGAAATGTTTACCAAACGTAAGGAATTTCAATATTTTACAATTCTTATAAATGCTTACCAAACGTAAGGAATTTTCTTATATCTGAGGCCTAATAAATGCTTATCAAACGTAAGGAAATTCTCTAATTCTGCAGCCTCAGAAAGGTTTAGAACTTAAGGAATTTCCCAAATTCTGAAGCATTAGAAACATTCCAAGCGCAAGGAATTTTCCTATTTTCGAAGCCTTAGAAAGGCTTATCAAATGAAATAATTTTTCCTAGTTTCGCAGGCTAAGAAAGGCTATCCAAACGTAAGGAACTCCCGATAATCTAAAGCATTAAAATTTCTTTTCAAACGAAGGTAATTTCCTTAATTCTCTAGCCTCATAAATGCTTATCAAACGTAAGAAATTTTATTGATTCTGAACAATTAGAAATGCTTCCCAAAAGTATGGGATTTCAACATTTCTGAATCATTAAAATTCAAACCAAACGTAAAATATTTCCTTAATTCTCTGACGTAATTAACTGTTGTCAAAGATATGAAATTGCTTACCAAACCTAAGAAATTTCACTAATCCTTAAGCCTCAAAAATGCTTACCAAACGTAAGGAATATCAATATTTCTGAATACTATAAATTCTTACAAAACATAAGAAATGTACTTAATTCTGAAACCTAAGAAATGCTTATCAAACGTAAGGAATTTCACTAATTCCGAAGCCTCAGAAAGGCTTACCAAACTTGAGGAAGTTTCCTAATCCTGTATCTTTAAAAAAAACTTTTGAAACGTATGGAATTTTCCAAATTCTGAAGCCTCAGAAAGGTTTATCAAACAGTAATAAAGTAATTTTCTGCTAAAGGCTCAGAAAGGCTTCCAAACGTGATAATTTCTACAAATCTAAAGCATTAAATATACTTTTCAAACGTGGGAAATTTCCTTAATTCTCTATCCTCATAACAGCTTACCAAACGTACGAAATTTTATAAATTCTGAAGCCTTTTAAATTCTTACTAAAAAGTAAGGAATTTCAATATTTCTGAATGCTTAAAATCCAAACCAACCGTAAAGTATTTCCTTAATTCCGCAACGTTATAAACTTTTGCCAAACGTATAAAATTTCTCTATTTCTGAATCCTTAGATATGCCTGACAAAAATAAGAAATTTATCTAATTCTTAAGCTTCAGAAATGCATTCCGAACGGAAGGAATTTCAATATTTGTGAATCTTTATAAATGTTTACCAATCGTTAAGAATTTTCTTAATTTTGAAGCCTAAGAAATGCTTATCAAATGTAAGGAATTTTCCTATTTCTGTAACCTCAGAATGGCTTACCAAACTAGATTAATTTTCCTAATTCAGAAGCATTAGAAACACTTTCAAACGTGAAGAATTTTCTTAATTCTGAAGCTTCTTTAAAGCCTTTTCAAGTGAAAGGAATTTTTCAAATTCTGCAGGCTCAGAAAGGCTTACCAAACATGAGGAAATTCCATAAATCTAAAGCATTAAAAAATGTTTTTTTCAAACGTAAGGAATGTCCTTAATTTTCTTGATTCATATATCTGAATCATTAGATATGCTAACCAAATGTAAGAAATTTCACTAACCCTGAAGCCTCAGAAATGTTTACCAAACGTAAGGAATTTCAATATTTCTGAATCCTTAAAAATGCTTACCAAACGTAAGGAATTTTGTTATTTCGGAGGAATAAGAAATTCTTATCAAACGAAAGGAAATTCCCTAATTCTGCAGACTGAGAAAGGCTTACCAAACTTGAGGAATTTCCATAATTCTGTAGTATTAGAAACATTTTCAAAACGTAAGATATTTTCCAAATTTTGAAGCCTTATAAAAGCTTATCAAACGAAAGGAATTTTCCTAATTCTGCAGGTTCAGAAAGACTTACCAGCGTAAGGAATTTCCATAAATCTAAAGCATTAGAAACACTTTTTAAACGTCGGGAATTTCCTTAATTCTCTAGCCTCATAAATGCTAACCAAACGTAAGAAATTTTATTATTTCTGAAGCCTTAGAAATCCTTATTTCTCTAATGCTTACCATACGTAAGAAATTTTATAAATTCTGAAGCTTTGGAAGTGCTTACCAAAAGTAAGGAATTTCAATATTTCTGAATACCTAAAATTCAAACCAAACGTAAAGTATTTCCTTAATTCTGCTTCGTCATAAACTATTACTAAACGTATGAAATTTCCCTATTTCTGAATCTTTAGATATGCTTACCAAACGTAAGAAATTTCACTAATCCTGAAGTCTTAGAAATGCTTACCAAACGTAAGGAATTTCAATATTTTCCAATACTTATAAATGCTTACCAAACGTATGGAATTTTCTTATATCTGAAGCCTAAGAAATGCTCATCAAATGTAAGGAAATTCTCTAATTCTGCAGCCTCAGGAAGGCTTACAAAACTTAAGGAATTTCCCTAATTCTGAAGCATTAAAAACTTTCCAAACGCAAGGAATTTTTCTATTTTTAAACCCTCAGAAAGGCTTATCAAATGAAATGATTTTTCCTAATTTCGCAGGCTAAGAAAGGCTTACCAAACGTAAGGAATTTCCGATAATCTAAAGCATTAAAAATACTTTTCAAACGAAGGTAATTTCCTTAATTCTATAGCCTCATAAATGCTTATCAAACGAAAGAAATTTTATTGATTCTGAACCCTTAGAAATGCTTCCCAAACGTATGGAATTTCAGCATTTCTGAATCCTTAAAATTCAATCCAAACGTAAAATATTTCCTTAATTCTGCGACGTAATAAACTATTGCCAAAGATATGAAATTTCCTTATATCTGAATCATTAGATATGCTAACCAAATGTAAGAAATTTCACTAACCATGAAGCCTCAGAAATGTTTACCAAACGTAAGGAATTTAAATATTCTGAATCCTTATAAATGCGTACCAAACGTAGGAAATTTCTAAATTCTGAAGCCTCAGAAATTCTTTTTAAACGTTGGGAATTTCCTTAATCCTCTCTAGCCTAATAAGAGCTAACCTAACGTAAGAAATTTTATTAATTTTGAAGCTTTAGAAATTTTTACCAAAATAAGTTATTTCAGCATTTTTGAATCCTTAAAATTCAGACCAAACGTAAAATGTTTCTTTAATTCTGCGGCGTCATAAACTATTCCCAAATGTATGAAATTTCCTTATTTCTGAATCTTTAGATATCCTTAACAAATGAAAGAAATTTCACTAATCATGAAGCTTTAGAAATGCTTACCAGACGTAAGGAATTTCAATATTTCTGAATCCTATTAAAGGCCTACCAAACTTAAGGAATTTTTTTAATTCTGCAGACTAAGAAATTCTAATCAAATGTAAGGAATTTCCTAAATTCTGTAGTCTCAGAAAAGCTTACCAAACTTGAGGAATTTCACTAATCCTGAGGCATTAAAAACCCTTCCAAACGTAAGGAATTTTTCAAATTCTGAAGCCTCATAAAGGCTTATCTAGCGAAGGGAATTTATCTGATTATGCAGGCTCAGAAAAGCTTACTAAACGTTAGGAATTTCCAATAATCTAAAGCATTAGAAACACTTTTCAAGCGTGTTGAATTTCATTAAATCTCTAGCTTCATAAATGCTTACCAAACGTAATTTTTTTTATTAATTCTGAAGACTTAGAAATGCTTCCTAAAAGTAAGGAATTTCAGCATTTCTGAATCCTTAAAATTCAAACCGAACGTAAAGTATTTCCTTAATTCTGCTTCGTCATAAACTATTACTAAACGTATGAAATTTCCCTATTTCTGAATCTTTAGATATGCTTACCAAACGTAAGAAATTTCACTAATCCTGAAGTCTTAGAAATGCTTACCAAACGTAAGGAATTTCAATATTTTCCAATACTTATAAATGCTTACCAAACGTATGGAATTTTCTTATATCTGAAGCCTAAGAAATGCTCATCAAATGTAAGGAAATTCTCTAATTCTGCAGCCTCAGGAAGGCTTACAAAACTTAAGGAATTTCCCTAATTCTGAAGCATTAAAAACTTTCCAAACGCAATAAATTTTTCTATTTTTAAACCCTCAGAAAGGCTTATCAAATGAAATGATTTTTCCTAATTTCGCAGGCTAAGAAAGGCTTACCAAACGTAAGGAATTTCCGATAATCTAAAGCATTAAAAATACTTTTCAAACGAAGGTAATTTCCTTAATTCTATAGCCTCATAAATGCTTATCAAACGAAAGAAATTTTATTGATTCTGAACCCTTAGTAATGCTTCCCAAACGTATGGAATTTCAGCATTTCTGAATCCTTAAAATTCAAACCAAACGTAAAATATTTCCTTAATTCTGCGACGTAATAAACTATTGCCAAAGATATGAAATTTCCTTATATCTGAATCATTAGATATGCTAACCAAATGTAAGAAATTTCACTAACCATGAAGCCTCAGAAATGTTTACCAAACGTAAGGAATTTAAATATTCTGAATCCTTATAAATGCGTACCAAACGTAGGAAATTTCTAAATTCTGAAGCCTCAGAAATTCTTTTTAAACGTTGGGAATTTCCTTAATCCTCTCTAGCCTAATAAAAGCTAACCTAACGTAAGAACTTTTATTAATTTTGAAGCCTTAGAAATTCTTACCAAAATAAGTTATTTCAGCATTTTTGAATCCTTAAAATTCAGACCAAACGTAAAATGTTTCTTTAATTCTGCGGCGTCATAAACTATTCCCAAATGTATGAAATTTCCATATTTCTGAATCATTAGATATGCTTAACAAATGAAAGAAATTTCACTAATCATGAAGCTTTAGAAATGCTTACCAGACGTAAGGAATTTGAATATTTCTGAATCCTAATAAATGCTTACCAAACTTAAGGAATTTTTTTAATTCTGAAGACTAAGAAATTCTAATCAAATGTAAGGAATTTCCTTAATTCTGCAGTCTCAGAAAAGCTTACAAAACTTGAGGAATTTCACTAATCCTGAGGCATTAAAAACCCTTCCAAACGTAAGAAATTTTCCAAATTCTGAAGCCTCATAAAGGCTTATCTAGCGAAGGGAATTTATCTGATTATGCAGGCTCAGAAAGGCTTACTAAACGTTAGGAATTTCCAATAATCTAAAGCATTAGAAACACTTTTCAAGCATGTTGAATTTCATTACATCTCTAGCTTCATAAATGCTTACCAAACGTAAATTTTTTTATTAATTCTGAAGACTTAGAAAAGCTTCCTAAAAGTAAGGAATTTCAGCATTTTTTAATCCTTAAAATTCAAACCGAAGGTAAAGTATTTCCTTAATTTTGCTTCGTCATAAACAATTACTAAATGTATGAAATTTCCCTATTTCTGAATCTTTAGATATGCTTACCAAACGTAAGAAATTTCACTAATCCTGAAGTCTTAGAAATGCTTACCAAACGTAAGGAATTTTAATATTTTCCAATACTTATAAATGCTTACCAAACGTATGGAATTTTATTATATCTGAAGCCTAAGAAATGCTCATCAAATGTAAGGAAATTCTCAAATTCTGCAGCCTCAGGAAGGCTTACAAAACTTAAGGAATTTCCCTAATTCTGAAGCATTAAAAACTTTCCAAACGCAAGGAATTTTTCTATTTTTAAACCCTCAGAAAGGCTTATCAAATAAAATGATTTTTCCTAATTTCGGAAGATAAAAAAGGCTTACCAAACGTAAGGAATTTCCGATAATCTAAAGCATTAAAAATACTTTTCAAACGAAGGTAATTTCCTTAATTCTATAGCCTCATAAATGCTTATCAAACGAAAGAAATTTTATTGATTCTGAACCCTTAGAAATGCTTCCCAAACGTATGGAATTTCAGCATTTCTGAATCCTTAAAATTCAAACCAAACGTAAAATATTTCCTTAATTCTGCGACGTAATAAACTATTGCCAAAGATATGAAATTTCCTTATATCTGAATCATTAGATATGCTAACCAAATGTAAGAAATTTCACTAACCATGAAGCCTCAGAAATGTTTATTTACCAAACGTAAGGAATTTAAATATTCTGAATCCCTATAAATGCGTACTAAACGTAGGAAATTTCTAAATTCTGAAGCCTCAGAAATTCTTTTTAAACGTTGGGAATTTCCTTAATCCTCTCTAGCCTAATAAGAGCTAACCTAACGTAAGAAATTTTATTAATTTTGAAGCCTTAGAAATTCTTACCAAAAGTAAGTTATTTCAGCATTTTTGAATCCTTAAAATTCAGACCAAACGTAAAGTATTTCTTTAATTCTGCGGCGTCATAAACTATTCCCAAATGTATGAAATTTCCATATTTCTGAATCATTAGATATGCTTAACAAATGAAAGAAATTTCACTAATCATGAAGCTTTAGAAATGCTTACCAGACGTAAGGAATTTGAATATTTCTGAATCCTAATAAATGCTTACCAAACTTAAAGAATTTTCTTAATTCTGAAGACTAAGAAATTCTAATCAAATGTAAGTAATTTCTTTAATCCTGCAGTCTCAGAAAAGCTTACTAAACTTGAGGAATTTCACGAATCCTGAGGCATTAAAAACCCTTCAAAACGTAAGAAATTTTCCAAATTCTGAAGCCTCATAAAGGCGTATCTAGCGAAGGGAATTTATCTGATTATGCAGGCTCAGAAAGGCTTACTAAACGTTAGGAATTTCCAATAATCTAAAGCATTAGAAACACTTTTCAAGCGTGTTGAATTTCATTAATTCTCTAGCTTCATAAATGCTTACCAAACGTAAATTTTTTTATTAATTCTGAAGACTTAGAAATGCTTCCTAAAAGTAAGGAATTTCAGCATTTCTGAATCCTTAAAATTCCAACCATACGTAAAGTATTTCCTTAATTCTGTGGCGTCATAAACTATTGCCAAATGTATGAAATTTCCTTATTTCTGAATCATTAGATATGCTTACCAAACGTGAGAAATTTCCCTAATCCAGAAGCCTCAGAAATGCTTGCCAAACTTAAGGAATTTCAATATTTTTTAATCCTTATAAATTAAGAAATTAAGATTATAAATTAAGAATAATAGCCTTTCAGAGCCTAAAGAAGTAGAAAAATTACTTTATTACTTTCGTTTGATAAACCTTTCTGAGGCTTCAGAATTCCATACGTTTCAAAAGTTTTTTTAATGCTACAGGATTAGGGAACTTCCTCAAGTTTGGTAAACCTTTCTGAGGCTTCGGAATTAGTGAAATTCCTTACGTTTGATAAGCATTTCTTAGGCTTCAGAATTAGGCTTTAGGCTTCGACAAAAAGTCGAAATGTCCGACAGGACAAATGGTCGAAAAAGACCAAATGTCCGTCCGCAAAAATGGTCAGAAAGACGAAATGTCCGACCGGACAAATGTCGAAAGAGAAGAAATGTTCTTATCGGACACAAAATGGTCGCAAGATCAAATGTCCGACTGGACAAATAGTTAAAAAAGACGAAATGTCCAACCCGACAAATGGTATAAAAAGACGAAATGTCCGACGGACAAATGGTCAAAAAAGCCGAAATGTCCGACTGAACAAATGATCAAAAGACGAAATGTCCGACCGGAAAAATGGTCAGAAAAGAAAAATTGTCCAACCTGACAAATGGTCAAAAAAGACGAAATGTCCGATCAAACAAATGGTCAGAAAAGAAGAAATGTTCAACCGGACAAATGGTCAAAAAAGACGAAATAATTTGTCCCACCAGACAAATGGTAAAACGTCGGGAACATTTGGTCTTTTGAAATGTTCAAAAGACCAAATGTCCGATCGGGCAAATTGTCAGAATTTGCTCCAAAGACCAAATGTCCGAATGGACAAATGGTCAAAAAATACGAAATGTCCTACCGGACAAATGATCAAAAAAGACCAAATGTCCGACTGGACAAACGTTTAGAAAAGACGAAATATCCGACCGGACAAATGTTCAGAAAAGAAAAATTGTCCAACCGGACAAATGGTTAAAAAAGGCGAAATGTCCTACCGGACAAATGGTCAAAAAAGACCAAATGTCTGACTGAACAAATGGTCAAAAAAGACCAAATGTCCAACTGGACAAATGATTAAAAAAAGGAAATGTCCGACCGAAGAAATGGTAATGAACAAAAGCATACCCCATTGAAGTCCTTTTTGAACTTTAATAGTATGGAGGCCTTGAAAAGTTCCTTCCCGTACTACATCCCGCCATCATTGAACTATAGATAATAAAACCCTTACCCCTCCTACTAAAAGGAGATCCATAGAAAAGAAATTAAACCATTTTACCAGTCCTCTGGTAAGCAAAAAAGCCCCTAACGAACTGGTAAGTGGCCAGGGTCTAGGGTTTACAAGATAAAAAGGGTTGTGGTTAAAACTTATCATTAAATTTCTCTTGAATACAAAACTCTTAGAACTACAAATACATAAGCCTGGATAGCAGCAACAGCTACCTATAACACAACTAATAAAATCTGTAAAATTACTACCCTTAACAGTACTTCTTACCAAAGTGAGTAAGATGGCCTGCAATCATATTAGCCATCAACCGTACAGCTAGTGTTGTTGGACGGATCAGCCTTCTTACACTCTCAATAATAACTATGAAAGGTATAAGAGCAATAGGGGTACCTTGCGGTATTAAATGAGCTAATATCCTTTTAGCATCCCTAACCCAACCATAACTAAAATACCCTAACCATTAAAGTAAAGCTAATCTTAATATTACTGCTAGATGGCTTGTAGCTGTAAAAATATAAGGAACAAGTCTTAAGGTATTGTTCATAAGAATAAATAAAATAGAGCTATAAACATGTAAACAGAGGTGGTCTTACTTGAGGTGAAAATAGGCTTAACCTCAGAGTATAATTTACCTAAAATAAAAACCAACCAACCCCCTCTCCGTGAAATAAGCCCTCATTTATTTATAGGGAATATAAAAAAACCAATTCCAAAGGAGACCTAGGTAAAGCTTATACCCACCCCTGACGAAGGGTCAAATACTGAAAATAGATTTGTTATCATTTTCATGAGTATTCCACCTTACCAACTTTTATATTTTTTATATTCTCACCCCCCTTAACTGAAAAATAAACTAAAATTATATATATTATTGTTAGCCCTAAAACCACTACCATTAACCTGACCCAAGGAAGCGGACATATCTGAGGGATATACTCAAACTTAAGATTGACAACCTTATATTATTTAATTAAACTAACTTCTTTGTGAAAAGGTTAAAAACCTTTCGCCTATCCTCGGCCAACCTTGCTAACCCTCTAACCAAAATAAAAATGCTTTTAATAAAACCGCTTCTAAAACAACAGGTATAAACCTATGGTTGGCCCCGCAAATCTCGGAACACTGCCCATCTAAGATACCTGTGCGCTCAGTTAAAAGCCTTAATTGGTTTAATCGACCTGGGACGGCATCAACTTTAATCCCTAACCTAGGGACAGTTCAAGAGTGAATTACATCAGAAGCTGTAGCCAAGATACTGTCAGCTCTTAACTCCTTTTCGGGAATTATATATGAGTCAACCTCTATAGCTTTAAAATTCGAGTATTCATATCTTCAATACCATTGGTGACCAATAACTTTGTTTGTCAGCCTCGGGGCCTTTACCTAGTCTAATAGGTAGAGAAGACGTAAAGACGGGAGAGCGATAAACAGTAGGGTCAAAGCAGGTAATACAGTTCAAATTATCTCAATTAACTGGTTCTCTAACAACGACCGATTAATAAAACCCCTTACCACCATACTCGATATGATAAAACCCACAACTCTAATAATTAGAGTAATAATAATTATAGTATGGTCGTGGAAAAAGATCAGCTGCCTTATTAAAGGAGAAACACTATCTTGCAGACCTAGCCTATTTCACCAAGGTATTTTATAAGGATTCTAACTCCTTTACACTCAACTGCTGCTTTAGAATTAGAAAGTTCTTATTGGGATCTCATCATAACTGTGATCTGCAGGGGAGTTGGGGTGAAATCACTCTAAAGAGGAACTCAACCTTTCTAAAACCATATAATAACGCTCTGATAAAAGAGCCTCCCAGATGATTAATAGGAATATCATTACAGAAACCACAGAAAGTAAAGACCAGATGGAAGAAACCAAATTTCAAAAGCTATAAACATCAGGGAAATCAGAGTATCGGCGTGGTATTCCTCCAAGCCCTAAAAAATGCTGAGGGAAAAACGTGAGGTTTACTCCAATAAACATGATTAAAAATTGAGTCTTTAATCAAAAGCTCCTTATCCTCAACCCGGTAAATAAAGGAAATCAATGTACTACTCCTCCAAAAATAAAAAACACCGCCCTTATAGATTAGACATAGTGGAAGTGAGCTACTACGTAATAGGTGTCATGTAAAATAATATCACTAGAGTAATTAGCTAAGATCACAACTGTTAACCCTCCTAACGCAAATAAAAAGATAAAACCTAAAGCACAGAGTAGAGCAGCTCTAAAGCTTAAATGGGCCCCATGTAAAGTTCTTAACCAACTAAACATTTTAATCCCTGTAGGGACGGTAATAATTATAGTGCCTGAAGTAAATAGGCACGAGTATCTACATCCATCCCAACTGTGAACATATGATGGGCCCATACAACAAACCCCAACACCCCAATAGCAATTATTGCATAAATTATCCCTAATATTCCAAAAGCTTCTTTTTTACTAGACTCTTGTCTAAAAATATGAGAGATTATCCCAAATGCGGGTAAAATCAGAATATAAACCTCAGGGTGACCAAAAAACCAAATGCTGATTCAAAATAGGGTCTCCTCCTCCTCTAGGGTAAAAAAAAGAAGTATTTAAATTTCGGTCTGTTAATAATATAGTAATAGCCCCTGCTAAAACAGGTAGTGAAAGTAATAAAAGGATAGCTGTAATTAAAACAGATCAAACAAAAGAGGTACACGGTCTATTCTCATCCCACTTGCCCGTATATTAGCTACAGTTGTAATAAAATTTACAGCCCCTTAAATTGAAGAGGCTCCAGCTAGGTGGAGAGAAAAAATCCCTAAATCTACTGAAGCACCCCTATGAGCAATTCCCCCCGCTAGAGGTGGATAAACAGTTCAACCAGTTCCAACCCCTCTTTCAGCTAAACCTTTTCTTAATAATAAAATTAATGAAGGGGGAAGAAGTCAAAATCTTATATTATTTATTCGAGGAAAAGCTATATCAGGAGTCCCTAATATCAAAGGTACTAACCAATTACCAAAAGCATGAGCAGTAACAATAACATTATAAATCTGGTCATCCCCAATTAATCTCCCAGGATTCCCTAATTCAGTCCGAATAATTATCCTAAGGGCTGTTCCAACAGCTCCTGCTCAAGCACCAAATACAAAATACAAAGTCCCAATATCTTTATGGTTTGTAGAATAAAACCAACGCTGCATACTCCAAAAGCTTTCAAGCGATAGGTTGTAAACCTGTAGAAGAGATAGGTTTAAAAAATTCTCAAGCTGCAAACCTGAGTATACAATTTATTGTAAAAGCCTAATTATAAAAGCCAGATTATAAAAGCAGGAATAATTCAAAATCCTAAAATCCTAGTAAAAAGTACAAAACTAACAACTAGCGAAAAATTCGGGACACAAACTAAGAGAGATGCGACGTTGATTGAAGTTCTGAGCGAATGAAACCGAGAATGTAAAGGCACCTCGCCTATATATGAAAAGCCTCACCGAAAAGTGTACAGACTTCTCGCGTACAAAGGGAAAGATATAAGTAACAGGATTTGGGAAGTGAATCAAAAGATACAAAACTCTCGAGGAGATAAGGTAAAGAATAGCATGCGCATATAAAAATTAAATGTCTGTAAAGGCGAAAATTGAATAAAGGCATAAAGCGAAAATAGACTAAAATGTGCAGAGAAGAAGAAGGAAAACGCATACGGAAAAGGAAGGAGAAAGAGAGTAGAGACTACAATATATATATATATATAGAGTGAAGAAGAAAGAGTAAGAAAGAGCATATATATAGTATGAGAGTAAGTGATATATACTATATATATATAAGTAAGTAAGATATATATATATATATATATATATATATATATATATATATCGGGAACTCTGAAAAAGTTTCCAGTTGGTGTAAAAATGATATCGTCAAAATTTCAGTATTAAAAGAAAATGCTATTTTTCTTAAAAATTCGGGGATTTCCCGCTATAAAATTAAAACGGTTTATCCTAGGAACGTGTTTTTAAAATTTTAAAGAGAATGTTTCTGGCTTTTATTTTTACTCATACATCTTATTTGGCCCACGTGTAGATCGAAAGGTATTTGGCCTTTTGGAGGACGGGACCTGGAAAATCAATTTTACAAAAAATGTAAAAACTAGCTACAAACATGATAAAATTACTTTTTATACTTTTATTGTTAGCTAAATTCTTTGCAAACGCTTCAAAGCAATGCTTCTGTTTAAGTTTTATAAATGTCTATTTTTTTTTAAATATTACATTCCTTGTTTTCCAGAACTGTAAATAAAAGTAGAATTAGAACCTTCGACATCGTTTCCTACGAAGACTAAGAAAGAGGAAATTTTTCTGATTCTATATATGTCACATCAAATTACTGGCAGTAAGTTGCCATCTATTGTTCAAATTTTACGCTTTGTGCTTTACAATAAACATCAAGTTAAGCAAGAAACCTGAGATGCTGCAAAGCTCACAATCCAGGAAGTTGTTTTTTCTTGAGAGAAAGCTAAGATTCGTACCAAACATTTGAAAGATTATATTGTGAAGCTGGAGAAACTTCACAAAGAGTGGAGAAAACTGCAAAAAAAAAAAAAATGCAACCAGAAGCGTAGCGTAAGTCAAGCTCAAAATAAGAAAGTTAAAGCTTTTAAGTCAAACCTTGTTGACCTTTTTGAAATTGAACACCAAGACGCCATGAAAAACACAAATGAAGAAGACAGACAATATTTCCTCCTTCAGAGAAAAAAGGGACGTACTGGATGCATGAGAAGAGTTTGTATAAAATTTTTCTGAGCAGAAAAGCGAAGAGCACAGAGAAAAGCAGCCTAGACGGTCAGACTGGAAAAATCAAAACTGAAACCTGTATGTAAGCCTAGATTGTAGCTGAATTATAGTAGTTAGTTCCTATCTGAATCTATTTTGTTGTACCTACATAGCTCTTTGGTATCTTTGTACGTAGATGAATATGTTTTCTGTTCTCCAGTTACTTTTTTTTTTTTTTTTTGCTTTTCTGATCGTTTCATTCCGTCATTTTATAAATGGCGAAGATGTTGAAATGTAATTTCCAAGCGGAAAATAAGGAGCGTGAGGAATTTTAGGACACAGGAATCGACACACCACATCCGAACGAAAGAATGTACCGCCGAGGAACTGAAGAAATTATCACAGAGAAGTTGCCAGTATTGTGAGATAGATATAATATCACGGATAGAAACTCGGTTAGAATAGTTTCGGCTATTTCCGAAGCATCTACAGAAGTTAGAAATCAATAGGTCTACCGTACGAGTTCGCAGAACGAAATTTCGAGAGGAAAGAGTACAGATTATTATAAATAGGTTTCAAAATTCTGATTTACAAGGTGCTGTTCCACAATGGGATGGGAAATTGCTCCCAGATATATTGAATAAAGAAAATGTAGAGAGGTTGGCAGTTTTGATAAGTTGTGGTGATGAATGGCAGTTGATAGGAGTTCCTCATATTGAAAATAATACGGCATATACTCATATAAAAGCTGTTCTTTTTGAAGTGGAAATATGAAGAGCAGCAGAAAAAATAGAAGCAATGTGCTTTGACAATACTGCTGTCGATACTCGTTGTTTGAGAGAAACCTGTTTTATTAGAACAATTATTTGAAAAAGATCTTTTATACTTGGCATGCTGCCACCACATTTCAGAAGTAATACTGATAACAGTTTCTGATTGCAAAATGGGTTCAACTACTTGTTCTCAGCCTGACATTTTTAAATGATTTCAGACATGGTGGTTCAAAATTGACCCCCAAAAAATATTGGTCTAGATCAGTGGTCTCCAAAGTGGGGTACGCGTACCCCTGGGGGTACGCAAAGTGATACTTGGGGTTACGCCAAAGGAGTAGGCTCACGATCATTTGCGAATGTATGATAGTATATCACGTGAGTGCCAGGTTCTCTCATTATATTATATTATATTATATTATATTATATTATATTATATTATATTATATTATATTATATTATATTATATTATATTATGTTATATTATATTATATTATATTATATTATATTATATTATATTATATTATATTATATTATATTATATTATATTATATTTATTATATTATATAATATTATATTATATTACATTATATTATATTATATTATATTATATTATATTATATTATATTATATTATATTATATTATATTATATTATATTATATTATATTATATTATATAATGCTTACCAAACGTAAGGAATTTTCTTAATTCTGAAAGCCTAAGAAATGCTTATCAAACGTAGAATAATAATATAGCTACAACGTACCTAAAACTTAAGGAATTTCCCTAATTCTTAAGCATTAGAAACACTTTCCAAACAAAAGGAATTTTCCTAATTCTGAAACCTTATAAAGGCTTTTCAAACGGCTTGAGGTCATTAGGGTTACTTTCATGTTTATACAAAGTTGCGAATTTATACAAAAGCAGTGCTTCAATTTTACCGGTCATTAAGAGAGATCACTAAGAGATGGGAGAGGTACTATTTCCGTAGCCTGAAGGGGGTGTGGCAGGCGCCCGCAACCCAAAGTGGGTTGTGCCCTTATACCGTTACACCTCTTCGGGGCACCCCTGAGATGGGCCCTGCGCACTCTCTGGCATCTCCATGTAGTGTGGGGCCTGTCAAAGCTGAAAATTGTTCCTCGGTTATGTATAGTAAAGATTGAGCATATGTTGATGAGGGCGTATTTGTGAAAGCTTTTGTATAAACATGAGAGTAACCCTAATGTGTATGCCTAACTGAACATCTGTGTGTTATATAGCGTCAAACCTCGGCGAGTATGTTGGTTAGGTTCTGCAGGGTGTAGACAAGTTGGTTACGTTTTGTGATGCCTTGGTAGTTACTACCGATATTATTCAGTGTACATTGTTAATGTTGTTAGAGGTTTATTCGTACGTAAGGTATGTTAAATTTACGGTTTGTAAAAACTTTGTTATGATTATTAAATAATAATAATAATAATAATAATAATAATAATAATAATAATAATAATAATAATAATAATAATAATAATAATAATAATAATAATAATAATAATAATAATAATAATAATAATAATGTTCGTGTATGTGATAATAAAATAAATTTTGACCGGTTATGTTATGGAACTTAGTTAATGTTGACTGCTTTCTCGCGTAAGGTATGTTAGGTTTTATCGTTGTACATTATACTCTTAGTTCATGCTATGATATGATAGCTTTATTGATGTGAAAACTATGTTATGGTAGCATATATTCGTTGGTCTGTATATAAAACACATATTTTTTGTTATTTTTATCAAAAATGATACTCGAAATATGGCTGGAATCGGTAGATCAATAGGTCAATAGATCATAGAAGGGAGGGTGGGAGGTTTGATTTACTAAATTACTGATTTACTGCTTTAGGAAAACTAAATTATTTACACTTTACAAAGATATTTTATTCAAAGAACTTATTTTATGTCATGTTTGGTTAAAACTTTGTTATGTTTTGTTTTGTTTTGTCTAAGTTTGTTTCATATTACTGTGTTGTTGTTGTTGTTTTACGTTATGTCAGGCTAAAATGTTATTATTTTATGCTATGTACGTTAAAACTTTGTTATGCTATTATTCGTTGGGGATTAAGATATTTAGACGATATTAAATTTAAATTTTTGTCAAATATTACGTGATGTTGATGTAAAAAAATTATTGCGTTAGCATTTTATAAATATGGTCAGCATGATGATTAGACAGGGTTATGCTAAATATTTGTTAAATATTATTGATGTTACTGTAAAAATTAACATTGTTATGCCATATATTATGCCAGCGCGCAATATCGCCTCGCACAAGCCGCGCCAAAGAGCGCCTACTGCTGCCTTCCGTTGGCGCGAAGTTTCGTTATCGTTGTAGTAGTCGATTGTGCCATGGCGCTGGGCGCCTGTTGCTGTAGCTACTATATCCTTATTCACTGTTGGCAAAACATGCTTGGTTTTAGACATTATAAAAACAAAACAGCATGTTTGAAGTGACTATAGTCTTTCCCAAAGAAACAGATACAAGAACCTATACTTTGTGCAACATGTTTATCCTGAAAATTGATGTTCTGAAACAAAGCAGAAATTAAATCCAATAGATCATTATCTAAAGGTCGTGATATGAAAGGATGTCGAACTTAACATTGATCTTCCACAGATTTGACTGTGCTAGTAATCAGCAACATTATGAACCATTATGATAGTTCTTTAATCCAAAGAACTATTTATGTTATGCTGGATAAAACTGATATTCTGATACTATATTCAAAACAGAAGCCAAAGATACTATAATATGAGTTATGAGATAACTCTTTGTTACTATCTATACTTCAACACAAAACATGACTTTACAAAAACAGAGATATGTTTCGGTAAGCGCTATTGAAAGAAGTTTATGTTTCCGCCATGCAAGTTATCGTTTGTACAAATAAGTTGCGCGAACTTTGTTAACGCTCACAGTTTATTCGTGCGTAAGTTGTGTTAGGTTTGTCGTTGTACATTATTTTCTTAGTTCATATGATGCTATGTTAGCTTTATTAATATGAAAACATTGTTATGTTAGCATATATTCGCTGGTTAGTATATAAAGAACTCATTTTTGTGCTATGTTTAACCGAAATGATACTCGAAATGCAACGTAAATCGATAGTGTTAATGTAAAATTAACATTGATATGTTAGAGATATGCTTGAAAAAGTGTGAATAGGTTACGTTTTGTACGCTAGTGCTAGGTACTTTACTGTTGTTAAGTATGGAATTTGTTAATGTTAGTAGTTTATTCATGCGTAAGGTGTGTTATTTTTGTCATTGTACATTATATTCTTAGTTCCGATAATGATATGTTAGCTTTATTAATGTGAAAACAATGTTACGTTAGCATATATTCGTTGGTTAGTATATAAAGAACTTATTTTTGTATTATGTTTATCCGAAATGATACTCGATATGTGATCTGAATCAATAGATCTATAGATCAAAAGGTCATGGACGGGTGGGTAGGGAGGGGTGGGGAGGGGACTGGTGGTTTGATTTACTGATTTACTGATTTACTGTTTTAAATTCGGTAAACTATTACACTTTACTATGATATTTTATTCAAAGAACTTATTTTATGTTATATGTTTGGATAAAACTTGTTATTTTTATGTTATGTTTGGATAAAACTTTGTTTGGGTATGCAATTATTTGTTGGGGATTATGGTATTTAGGTGTTAGGTTATGATAAATTTTTGTTAAATGTTACTGTGTCAATGTAAGATTAACGTTAATATGTTAGAGATATGTTTGAAAAAAGTGTGACACCCCTTGTAAGTGTTAGATGTGTTAGGCTATGTTTAATTTCTGTTACGTTTTTGTTAAATATTACTATGACAATGTGAAATTAAAACTGGTTTGTTAGAGAAATGATAAGTTTCGTAAGATATTACTGTGTTAACTGATGATGATGTGTTAGAAACGTAAGCATAGGTTAAGTTTTTTGCTGAGTAATGTTAGGTTTGCTTGAGAATTTTGCAAGTGTCTACGTTTATTCAGTAAAAAATATGACTTGAATCAATAGATCAATAGATCAATAGATCAATAGATCACGACTGGACAAGAGGGTGGTTGGATGGTTTGATTTACTGATTTACTGATTTACTGCTTTAGTGTATGTAAAACCTGACAATTTTAGTAAAAATATGACTTGAATCAATAGATCAATAGATCAATAGATCAATAGATCAATAGATCACGACTGAACAAGAGGGTGGTTGGATGGTGGTTTGATTTACTGATTTACTGATTTACTGCTTTAGTGTATGTAAAACCTGACAATTTTAGTAAAAATATGACTTGAATCAATAGATCAATAGATCAATAGATCAATAGATCACGAAAGGGTTGGGGAGGGCAGTTTGATTTACTGATTTACTGATTTACTGCTTTAGTGTATGTAAAACATGACAATTTTAGTAAAAAATATGACTTGAATCAATAGATCAATAGATCAATAGATCACGAAAGGGGCAAGTCAGTTATGTAAAGATTTAGTGTTTCTTGTTTAAGTCTATGAACACATCAGTAACCGAATTGTAATGACAGCCAATAGATCAATAGATCATGGAAGGGTAGGGGAGGGTAGTTTGATTTACTGATTTACTGATTTACTGCTTTAGTGTATGTAAAAACAAAATGTTTAAAGAAACAAAACAAAAATAAATAAAAGTTTTGTGTTATATTATACAAAATATGACTTGAATCAATAGATCAAT
>JABUQX010145803.1:12500-22500 GCA_015478945.1 Trachelipus rathkii
TATTTTACCTCCGAAATAGTTATTATTATTTTTATTATTAATATTGTTAGTTTTTCATTATTTACATTGTAATAATCGATTATTATTTACATTCTGTATCACAATTACAATATATTTTTATACCCTCTTCAAACTCAACTACCTACACTACAATTATGATTAAAACTATCATTACCAAATGACTCTTCGTGTAAGATAATTTCTCCTTTGGGAACAATTTCAAAAGCCTTAAAAAGGCACGCAAAATAATAAAAGCTGTGCTTCACATTTCCAATTGAAACATCTTGCGATTTACAATGGTATTTTGGTCACTGCATTATAAAGCTTTAATGGTCTTAATGTACCTTTACGACAATTTGATCTAATCAATGCATATATATATATATATATATATATATATATATATATATATATATATATATATATATATATATATATATATATATATATATATATATATATATATATATATATATATATATATATGTAATATATATATATAAAAAAAATATATATGTATATAAAAATAAATATAATAATAAATATAATATAATACAATAATTTATATTATATATATATATATATATAATTCTGCTTTGGCTAGGTTCTTCCTAAATTTCTCCAGGTTACGGTAGTTTCGTAGAACAGCATTGTTGTAGCGATTTCGTAATATATGAGAAATATATTGATTTCTAGGAAATCTAATTTTAATGATAAAGGCGAACACTGCCAACAAAATTCCATACATGGGTGAATTAACAAGATGGTCGTATTCTTAACTTTATTCTAAACGTTTCGGATTGTACCAATCCATCCTCAGTAGACTAAAAATAAAATTAAAACTAAGATTAAAATTAGATAAGTATAACGTTAAACAATAACTATATGACTTATAATGAATGATAAAAAATAAAAATATAAAATAATAAATAAAGAATAAACAGTAAATGAAAAATAAAAAATAAAAAATGAAAAATGAAAATCATGAAAAATACATATTAATGACTAAGAAATGACAATTAAAAAATAATAAAAGTTATAGGGTATACTAAAAAATAAAAAATGAAAATAAACACGGGAATAAAAATAAAATAAAATAAATCACCATAATAATAATAATAATAATAATAATAATAATAATAATAATAATAATAATAATAATAATAATAATAATAATAATAATAATAATAATAATAATAATAATAATAATAATAATAATAATAATAATAATAATAATAATCACGAAAAATGACAACATTCACATAATAATATAAATAGTAACAATTATTAACCCACCAACACTTCCAAACAAGCGAGAAGAAGCAAGACTTATGCAGAAAGCATAAAAGATTAAACTATGTAACGAGATAGTTGGTTGTTATATCAAATCGTGTGTAGTTGGGCAGAGCTTGAAGTGATATTTAGAGGGGGACGGAGACTGTGTATAAATAAAGATTCTATGATGCGACCTTCTTTAATGGATTTAAAAGGTTTCAAGATTGAGAAATTATTGTTTAGGATGGGATGATCGTTTTGGAACGCATGGTCCCGGATTGCTGATGTTTCCGGGTTGGTGTATGGGAGGCCCGTTCTGAACGAGATACCCTTATGCTTTTCAATTCTGATCGTGAGTTGAAGGGAGGTTTCCCCTATGTAGCAGGCGTGACAGTCTGCACACTGATATTTATACACGACCATAGATCGAAGCAATTTGGGAATCCGTTCTTTAAGGTGGAAAAAAGAACTTATGCTAAAGGGATTAGACGAAATAAGTTTGAAATCTATATGTGGGTAGGCAGAGTCAAGAATTTTCCTAAGAGATTTAGTAAGATCTGTGGTTTTGGGGCCGAGAAAGGGGATTTTGAGATAAATTGAAAGTTTAGGAGCTGAAGAGGTGAGAGTTTTAGGACGAAAGATGTCGTCCAAATAGGAGTTGAGAATCTTATCAAACATGTAGGGAGGGAACAGATTGCCGACAAAGAAGTTTCGTAGATAGCACATTTCTGAGTGGAAACCGGTCCAATCTGAGCATATCTTGTATGCCCGATCAATCAGACATAAAATACTATTAAGTTTGAAGCGTAGGGGAATGAAGCTGAAGAAGTTAGTACCCAGGATAGTAGAGGAAGGCTTACGATATGTAGAGGTACGGAAGCGGCCATTGGTGTTATGTTCGATAGTTACATCTAAGAAGGGAAGGCGTCTGTTGGTTTCTAGTTCCATGGTGAATTTAATATTTGGATGTTTATTGTTAAGATAGTCCAAAAATTGTGCAGGGTGTGATTGATCTTTGAATATGATGAAGCAATCGTCGAGGTATCTGCGGTAAAATAAGGGTTTGAAGAGGGGTGGGCACTGTTCCAACCAAATAGCTTCATGATGTGTGAGAAAAGCATTTGCAAAGGCTGGGCCGAGCGGCGATCCCATCGCCATGCCATCGATCTGTTGGTGAAGAATGTTGTTAAAAAGGAAGATGGTGTCTTCCGTGGCCAATTGTAGAAGTTTTTTGAACTGAGTAGATACGAAATTAAATTTTAGAGAGGGATCTATATTGGGAGGTAAATTATTGTTAAAAATGGACTGAGTTATAATGTTGATAGTTTCAACAATTGGGATGTTTGTGTATAGGGACTCTATATCAAAACTGGCCATGAAACACTGATCGAAAGACAAACCCCTCAACTCTTCAATGAAGTGGAAGGTATCTCTGATCGTGAAGAGGTTGTTTGTGATGGTTTTGAGGTAAGGAATTAAAAATTTAGCGAGTTTGTAGGTAGGGGAATTGATGGCTGATAAAATGGGACGGAGTGGTGTGTTAGGTTTGTGGATTTTGGGGAGACCATAAATGGATCCAGGGATTGTACCAGAGATACAGAGATCGGAATCAGGGGGTAAAGCATTCAGGGATTTTAGTTTCCTAATGAAATTGTTTATTTTAGTTTCAATTTTTAAAATGTGTTTGAAAGGATCAATATTGAGAATTTTAAATTTAGAGGTATCAGAAATAAGATGAGTCAATTTATCAACATAATTATTCCTATCCAGGACCACAACGCCCTTTCCTTTGTCTGGTCTCGTTATTATAATGGATGAGTCACGTCCAAGTAGTTTAAGGGTTAAAAAATCCTTACGTTTAAAGACGGGGGAGAAAAGTTTGTGTCCTTTAAAGTTATAAAAAAATCGATTAGCGACAGATTTAATATTATGAATGGCATCTCTAGTAACACTTTCAGAGTTCGGAAATGGGTAAAGTTCAGTCAACTGTGTACACAATCTTTCAAATTGGCAAAAATAATTGATAAAATTAAGTTTAAAACAAGGGAGTTTAAAATCAAGACCAAGTGCAAGGATACGTTTCTCATCCAGGGACAGAGTTCTACTACTAAGATTGAATATGACAGCATCGGGATCTATGTTTAGGTTGTAGTTTAAGCCAAGTCGTGACAATTTGCGTTCATGACGGTTTTTAGTAGAGGATGCAAAAGATTTGATATTATTATTAATAAGGTGCCTCAAATGATGAAAGTCGAGGTATGAAACGGACTGTTTAAGCGAGTTTGTAAGTTCCGTAATTTTAACTGTATATTGATTTATTAGGCGTTGCTTGAATTTGATTTCCAAGCTAAGTAAAGAGTTAACCGTTTTTCTATAGAGAGACGTATTATTTAAGTCTTTTCTATATAACCTAAACCTCATAAATTTGGGTGTAAACTTATATCCCTTGCAAACTGTGAGGAAGTGAAGGTCCAATTCTGCTTTGGCTAGGTTCTTCCTAAATTTCTCCAGGTTACGGTAGTTTCGTAGAACAGCATTGTTGTAGCGATTTCGTAATATATGAGAAATATATTGATTTCTAGGAAATCTAATTTTAATGATAAAGGCGAACACTGCCAACAAAACTCCATACATGGGTGAATTAACAAGATGGTCGTATTCTTAACTTTATTCTAAACGTTTCGGATTGTACCAATCCATCCTCAGTAGACTAAAAATAAAATTAAAACTAAGATTAAAATTAGATAAGTATAACGTTAAACAATAACTATATGACTTATAATGAATGATAAAAAATAAAAATATAAAATAATAAATAAAGAATAAACAGTAAATGAAAAATAAAAAATAAAAAATGAAAATCATGAAAAATACATATTAATGACTAAGAAATGACAATTAAAAAATAATAAAAAATAAAAAAAAAAAAAGAAAAAAAAAAAATAAAAAATGAAAATAAACACGGGAATAAAAAATAAAATAAAATAAATCACCATAATAATAATAATAATAATAATAATAATAATAATAATAATAATAATAATAATAATAATAATAATAATAATAATAATAATAATAATAATAATAATAATAATAATAATAATAATAATAATATTAAAAATAATAATCACGAAAAATGACAACATTCACATAATAATATAAATAGTAACAATTATTAACCCACCAACACTTCCAAACAAGCGAGAAGAAGCAAGACTTATGCAGAAAGCATAAAAGATTAAACTATGTAACGAGATAGTTGGTTGTTATATCAAATCGTGTGTAGTTGGACAGAGCTTGAAGTGATATTTAGAGGGGGACGGAGACTGTGTATAAATAAAGATTCTATGATGCGACCTTCTTTAATGGATTTAAAAGGTTTCAAGATTGAGAAATTATTGTTTAGGATGGGATGATCGTTTTGGAACGCATGGTCCCGGATTGCTGATGTTTCCGGGTTGGTGTATGGGAGGCCCGTTCTGAACGAGATACCCTTATGCTTTTCAATTCTGATCGTGAGTTGAAGGGAGGTTTCCCCTATGTAGCAGGCGTGACAGTCTGCACACTGATATTTATACACGACCATAGATCGAAGCAATTTGGGAATCCGTTCTTTAAGGTGGAAAAAAGAACTTATGCTAAAGGGATTAGACGAAATAAGTTTGAAATCTATATGTGGGTAGGCAGAGTCAAGAATTTTCCTAAGAGATTTAGTAAGATCTGTGGTTTTGGGGCCGAGAAAGGGGATTTTGAGATAAATTGAAAGTTTAGGAGCTGAAGAGGTGAGAGTTTTAGGACGAAAGATGTCGTCCAAATAGGAGTTGAGAATCTTATCAAACATGTAGGGAGGGAACAGATTGCCGACAAAGAAGTTTCGTAGATAGCACATTTCTGAGTGGAAACCGGTCCAATCTGAGCATATCTTGTATGCCCGATCAATCAGACATAAAATACTATTAAGTTTGAAGCGTAGGGGAATGAAGCTGAAGAAGTTAGTACCCAGGATAGTAGAGGAAGGCTTACGATATGTAGAGGTACGGAAGCGGCCATTGGTGTTATGTTCGATAGTTACATCTAAGAAGGGAAGGCGTCTGTTGGTTTCTAGTTCCATGGTCAAGAATTTTCCTAAGAGATTTAGTAAGATCTGTGGTTTTGGGGCCGAGAATTGGACCTTCACTTCCTCACAGTTTGCAAGGGATATAAGTTTACACCCAAATTTATGAGGTTTAGGTTATATAGAAAAGACTTAAATAATACGTCTCTCTATAGAAAAACGGTTAACTCTTTACTTAGCTTGGAAATCAAATTCAAGCAACGCCTAATAAATCAATATACAGTTAAAATTACGGAACTTACAAACTCGCTTAAACAGTCCGTTTCATACCTCGACTTTCATCATTTGAGGCACCTTATTAATAATAATATCAAATCTTTTGCATCCTCTACTAAAAACCGTCATGGACGCAAATTTATCTCGACTTGGCTTAAACTACAACCTAAACATAGATACCGATGCTGTCATATTCAATCTTAGTAGTAGAACTCTGTCCCTGGATGAGAAACGTTCCTTATTCTACCAGCATAAAAATGACCTTAAACAAGATAAACAATCCTCATCCATTGGTAGACATAGACAGGATTTCAACCATCGTGTCAATATAAATTCACCAGATATCATTAAAACTATTCAAAACACTGAAATAAGAAAATTATCCGAATCATTTATTATAAAAAAAACTAAAAATGTCAATTTACAACAAGGAGAAACTACAATAGATGAAATAAATAACAAATATCTAAAAGAATCAAAATCATTACTAGTATTACTAAATAAAGTTTAAGAATAAGGAAGTGCAGCGGTAACAATGATTTCGAAACAACCAAGTTGCCAGAAAAATAATAGTCGAAATCAATTGAAGTTATTTCAAGAAATCCTCAGTCCTGAAGAAGTAAAGCGAAACGTTTACGAAAGCTAGATGATCCTGTTATTTGAGTAATTTTGAAATGTTTATATAAAGTGTTAATTTAAGATGATTAAGTTATTTTATAATGTTTTGTATTGTGCTAATTCAGAGTTTGAAATGAATAATAAAATTCCAATTATTTAGCTTCTTTTTAGCTTCTACCTCAAGGTAATTTACTTATCTTTAAATTTTATACTAAGATAAATAGTAGTTCGAAAGTACCATATATATATATATATATATATATATATATATAGAAATATATATATATATATATATATATATATATATATATATATATATATATATATATATATATATATATATATATATATATATATATATATATATATATATATATATGAAGAAAGGTGCAAAAAAAAACTATTTTTCTTCTTTTTTTTTTTTTTTTTTGCATTTTATTTGTATTAACTTGCTAAATACACACAATTTGTCACGGCATATATATCCAATTAGACATTGTGCATGTAATCAATTTTCGTCACATAAGCCGAAGCAAAATTTATCTCTTTACCAATTTGGCCTTATAATAAGGTCGTCCGGGAATCTTATAGCAAATATCAATAAATAATGTATATATGCTAATACAAGTAGAAATTTATGACGACATGTATATCCAATTAGATATTATTCATGTTATCAATTTTCATCACACAAATTGAAACGAAAACTCATCTCTAAAAAAAAACACTTTTGACTATGTAGACAGGGTATTAGTCAAAGAGTATTAAAAAATAACTATGTTTGGTTTAAAAAAAATGCAAAATTTATATAAATTGTAAATTTAGCTTATGCTTTATAGAATAGGTGTCCAGAAATGTTACTGACATATTTTTATATTTTGGTGCATTTCGGGAATCGTTGATACATAGGTAATCTTATTGATTGGAGGAGTACCTTTTTGAGCTAATAAAGAGCCCTTAATCAGTTCTAATATTGGTGTTCCTATGAAAATTAATGGCAAACATTTTTTGAAGCAGAGTTTTGGAACAAAATTGATTATACACACACACACACACTCAGACATCCGTATTTCCGTGTGCTTTTTTGAATATGTGCATGTATAATTTGTGTTTCATCTACTTCAATAATTAAAAAAAAAAAAAACTTTTAAGCTTAAAAATTTAATAAAATGATTAAAAGTATATATAAATACATAAGAGATCGAATAGAGCGAAATGTAAAAGATGTAAGAGAAAATCATAAGCAAATTATCACATTAAAAATAATGTTTATTTTATTTGTCCTTAACCTATAAGTAAAATTTAATACCCTATATAAAAAAAATCAACATTTATATAAATTATATTATTAGAGAAACGCAAAAAGACTTTGGTAATGTGCTTATGATTAGTGATCTTTAGAGATGAATATTTAATGGGTTGTTTAATAACAATAAAATTTTATATACTCTTATTTATTAAAAATAATAAATGAGATATAATTACTGATGTGAAGTGCAATTTCATCTATTTGGTGCTCCTTAATCAAATTTTATTTTTATTTCTACTAAGAAAAAGGAAAAATAGCGTTACAGGCATTTAGAAAATATATTTTGAATGTTGTTTCTATTTATTTATTAATTATTTTATTATTATTATTATTATTATTATTATCATTATTATTATTATTATATTTCTTTTTATTTATTAATTATTATTATTATTATTATTATTATTATTATTATTATTATTATTATTATTATTATTATTATTATTATTATTATTATTATTATTATTATTATTATTATTATTATTATTATTATTATTATTATTATTATTATTATTATTATTATTATTATTATTATTATTATTATTATTATTATCATTATTATTATTAATAATTAATTATTATTATTATTATTATTATTATTTTTATTATTATTATTATTATTATTATTATTATTATTATTATTATTATTTTTATTATTATTATTATTATTATTATTATTATTATTATTATTATTATTATTATTATTATTATTATTATTATTATTATTATTATTATTATTATTATTATTATTGTTGTTGTTGTTGTTACTATTATGATTATTATTATTATTATTATTATTATTATTATTATTATTATTATTATTATTATTATTATTATTATTATTATTATTATTATTATTATTATTATTATTATTATTATCATTATTATTATTATTATTATTATTATTATTATTATTATTATTATTATTATTATTATTATTATTATTATTATTATTATTATTATTATTATTATTATTATTATTATTATTATTATTATTATTACTGTAATTCCTTCTGCGAAGATTTATGAGCCGAAAAAAGTTCTCTTTGCGTGTAAAAGTGATATTCACAAGAAAGTATTTATTCCAAATGTTTTTCGACAACGTAATGTGTTCGTTTTTGTGTTGAAAGGAAAATGAAGTGCTGTTGTGTTGAAATGGTCTATATATGATCCGATTTATAGAGGGAACATTGAAATGTAGAAATAATGTAGTGTGTGATTGAAAAGATTCTTTTTTAAAAATAGTTAAAGTGCTGAGGTGTTTTACAAATTAATGGTATGATAATTACAACTGTACTTAACCTGTACTTAAAAATAAATGAGTGAAAGAAAGCATGAAATAAAAGGAAACGTTGAACAAATTTTCATTACTTAATATTTCAAAATCTATCTAATGTATTATGTATTAAAAAAAGTTAAATATCGTTTTTCTCGATAATTATTTTTTATCCATTGTAGTTTTCTACAGAATTCTTTTTTATCTTTAAGGCCATTCTTTTCTTCATTAAAATAAGGGCCTTTCCAGCTGCTAAATATGTGTAAATAAATCAATCACAAGGCCTCTCTTAAAAGCGTAGGTATGATATATATATATATATATATATATATAAGCATATATATTATATATATATATATATATATATATATATATATATATATATATATATATATATATATATATATATATATATATATATATACTTTTTTTATATATATATATAAAAATTATATATATTCGCCTATTCCCTAAATATAACGAGATCTCATAGAAAATACATATTATTAATCGGGCGTTATTGGAAAAATAACCGTTGTTAAACATGCAACGTTGCGTGTTGAGGCATTTTCAAAATAATAATTCAGGGTTTTAAGTTGCACTCGACGTCGGCTTTGGAAATGAATAGGGATCAACGATACTTGGTAAATATTTTTGAAATATTGATTTTATTTAGCAATTCGCCTTAATGTAGGGTATTTTTTCACGTTTTCAATATTTGATGAAAAGTATTAGGGATTGTCGATATTTGAATTATGCTGTACATTGCGTTGGTTATTAAAGCTTACCACTTTGAGTGTTATGAAGACAGATTGAGTAACAAAATATAGTAGAAAATATGAGTAGAAACACCTACAATATTTACCATTAATAAAGAAGTATAAAATCTTCATTTAAAAATTAAGAAATAAGATGAGGTAGAAATAAGACACGATAGTAGATTAAGATATGTAAAAAAAAAGATTAGAAAATATGAAGGAAAAGTATGTGTAATTGCAAAAAACAAATACGATAAAACAACATGAGATGGTACAATACTGGATAAGAGAAGATAATATAAAAAGTCACAAATAGAAGAAATATAATATATTACTAAATTAGATAATATTCTTTTATAATATTATTCTTCAAAAAAGATTACCATATTAATTGTTTAAGTAAACGACATATTTAAACCCAACTTTAAGTAATT
>JABUQX010145805.1:0-7500 GCA_015478945.1 Trachelipus rathkii
AATAAGATAATATATTTCTATATATAACATAATAATATAATAAAATAAGAATATATATTATCACATAATACAATAATAAGAAAGAACAAAAAGTATTGAGCTTAATGTAATCCCAAAATCAATTTTGATACAATTAGAATGCATAATAATAATAAAGTATAAAGAATCTTCACTGAGAACATTGAATTATATATATAATATAATAGATTATAAAAACATATAAAATAATGTAAGAATATAACAAATCAGGGTAGAGAAATGAAATCCTACCTCAATAATATATATAAATACATACAAGAATAAAATGAATAGTATAAAATAAGAATACTACTAAAATATATTAAATAAATGTAATAACAATGGTAAAGTAACATCACATCTAACACCCAATATGGATAAAACACAACATATAATAAAAGAATAAGGTGGTATAATATAAAGAATTTAATATATATAATAAGTCATGAAATTCAAATTGCATAAATACCACAAACACAGATTCAACTCCAACCAAAACCACCACAAGCATCTATCAAAATCCTCGGTAACTAGGGTTCCGGAGGACACATTCCACTTCTTTCTCTCCTGTTTAAAAAATTCTCAACACAGAACAACGTGGAACATAACATCCCTTGGAGTGATCTCTGGAAAGGAGATCGGTTGTGTGCTCTGGCGGGATATCTTCCGGCCGTGGTGGCCTCTCTCTCCCAATTTACAAGGGTGAGAAGCAGATATATATATATATATATGGTATATATATATATATATATATATATATATATATATATATATATATATATATATATATATATATATATATATATATATATATATATATATATATATATATATATATATATATATATATACAGTATATATATATATATTATTATATATATATAAGAAAATATATATATATATATATATATGAAAGAGAAGAGAGAAATATAAATAGATATATGTATAGCATATATATATATATATATATGTATATATATATATGGTATATATATACATATATATAAAATTCTCACATATACTAATGAAAATTTTCATGAATTCAAGTAATAATTTAAAGTATTATAAATTGACTGATATTGAAATTGTATTTAGAATAATCTAGATAATGTGAGAAACTATAACACACAAATTTGGTTCTCTTCATTTTCAAAAATAACAATATCAAACAGTAAAAGTAAGAGAACAAAATACTTAAATCACATATATTTCAAAGTTATTCCAGATATTACTATATTCAAACATCAAAACATTTAATTTGAATTGATATAGTGTGTAATTTCCTAATATTATTTATGTTATATATATAGTAAGAATATAAAAGAAGTATACATTAATATATAAGAGTACATACATATATATATATATAAATATTATATATATATGAAACATCTTACAAACATATAGAGAGAAGAATATATATATATATATACATATATAGCAGAAGATATGTAATTATATATATATATATAAAGAGTATATATATATATATTATATATATATAAATATATAGTGAGACTAAAGATATATATATAGATATATATATATATATAAAGACATATATATATAAAATATATATAAAATACATATATATACATAACAATATGTTATGTTTTATTAGATTAGTTATGTCAAAGCAACAACATAAAGAAGCACATCCCTGTTAATAGACCTTTCATAATTTGGTCTGGCAGATCTACTGTCTTTATCCCCAAAATTTCTGTAACTATGCGACTACATCATCAACTAAATGGCATAATATAATTCCTGGGTAGCTTCCGCTTATCAATATGCCAATAGTAATAAGACTCCACCATCGATGTATATATTTTTTGGTTTATCATCATCAACAAGTAATTTTACAATATATATATATATATACATATATATATATATATATATATATATATATATATGTGTTATTATTATTATATATATATATATATATATATATATATATATATATATATGTATATATATATATATATATATATATATATATATATATATATATATATATATATATATTTCTTGAAAAAGTAAAATATTGGGATATATGTCTTTTTCCACTCATCCGATCAACATCACATTTTCAGAGTTTCTATAGTCGGGGGAAGATCCAACTATAATCATTAAGGCATTTTTTTGTATACCATAAAAATTTTTTTTTTAAATTTCTAATTTTTTTTTTTTGTAAAATTTGTTCCAAGGACAAATCCAAAACTACTGCATATATAAAAAAATATTATCTAAATAAAAATATGTGTCTCCCACGAATACATATCGCTGTGAAAATGTCATCCTGATTGCATGACCAGAAAAAAATCGCAATTTTTTATTTAAAAAAAAAAAAAAAAAAAAAAAAAAAAAAAGAAGGGTTTGAAATCTGGACCATCACTGGCCTGTACCCATCGGCAGAAAATATTTATGCGTTCGAGGCAGTAATGAATCCATCTATGCATATAATTCAAGTCTGAAGTCGTAGGCCTCTCGTGATAATTGTAGCACTTGAACGAAATGTCAACAAATAATGTTTGTCAACATTAGTTTTAAGAAATTAATATAGACACAGAAAAACATCCGAAAAAAATGACGGACGTCAGAAAAAGCCAAGTGATTTGCTTTGATTTTGGCAAAATTGGGTATCTTTGCCACTCTCTCTCTCATTTCCAGTTTGGGGCAAAAACTGGACCAGCACGGAATAATAATCGAACCTTACCCATATTTCAACTACTACTACTACCAAATAATAATAGTAATAATAATAATAATAATAATAATAATAATAATAATAATAATAATAATAATAATAATAATAATAATAATAATAATAATAATAATAATAATAATATCTTTGAGAACTTATTCTTTACTCATAAATGCAAAATATGCTTTCTCTGTTTCATCCCCCCCCCCTGCCACCCATCCAAAATATAAGGATTCATCTCTGAAATAAAATTTATTTTAATTTTTATCCCGTATAAAGCAATCTTCTAACTTTGATTCCTTAATTTCATCCTTCTTAATTCTAAAAACAAATCATCTTTCAAACTGCAAAAGGAAAGGGAGATAATAAAGTAATTTCTGTTTTCTTTCTGCATATCAAGTCATTGTAAGCAACATATAAAAATATGCAAACAATTTTTCAATCTTTTTAAAAACATTTTAATTAAATTTTATTTAAGATATGAATATGTTTTTAATTTTTACGTTGATTTAAGATTTGGAACTTTATTGTACATAGGGCCTTTACTATTTTAAATGTAAATGTCTTATCTGAGAGAACGTTCATACATAGTATTACATACTCTCATTGTACGTTTATTTACGAATATGTGGAAGTTTGTTTTAAATTAAGTATACACTGGAATAAGCAAGAAATATACTTACAAGAACGTGTTTTTTTTCATTATTTTGAATGTCATCAAATGAAGGAATTAAGCTCCTGAACCTAAGTCGCTTGATAAGAGGGACTCACAGAGATACTGTAGATTTGCAAGCATCAGGCTCCAAAATCACCATGGCACGCACATCTTCTAGGGCAGAAGGTGTCTTCCAACCTTTGCAATATCAAGGAGCTGGCAACCAGCAAAATATATCGAATATAGAGAGAGAGAGACAGAGAGGGAGAGTATATATAGATATATATATATATATGAGCAGCAGAAAGAGTAGTGATATAGTATATATATATATATATATATATATATGGTATACAGAGAGATATATATATATATATATATATATATTATATATATATATATATATATATATATATATATATATATATATATATATATATATATATATATATATATATATATATATATATATATATATATATATATATATATATATATATATATGGAGGGCGAAAGTAAATAAAAAATGATATTACCTCTTTCTACAGGGTATCTCGTACTCTTAATACCCTTGTTGATACATGTTTTCTTGATACTTCTTTATTCACACACCACAAAACTTTATTTAATACACACTTAAAATAAAATGGGCCGAAGCTTCCAAAGATAACCCCTCATTCACTTCTCCCCCATCATCACTTGAAGTTGACTCTTTGGGAGTTGACGGAGATTAATGGGAGTTGATGGACTTCTCCACAATTGACGGACTTTGGGAGTTGACGTGACCAATTGGGAGTTGACGGACACCTTTGGGAGCGATGCAGCCTCCTTGAGAGCCGCCTGACAGACTCCGGTAGAGGTTGGGTACTTCACAAAACTGGATACGTGGTACTCACCATTTTATGCAATATATTTTGTTTACGTTTTCTAAAGTTGGAGTCTGTTGATCATCACCTCTTCTCATTTAGACTCCGCCTCTATTCTTAACCTAAACTCAATTGTTTGGGCGTTCTGATATAGCTTCAACTCCGTTTTCTCATACTTTCTATCCTATCCACATCAGTTGGTTGCTCTGAATACGAAGTTTTTATTCTTTCTTGTAATATATATATATATATATATATATATATATATAGTATATATATATATATATATATATATATATATATATATATATATATATATATATATATATATATATATATATATTAGGTGTTAATGATATATGGTGTTGGTGGTAGGCTTCTGCATAGAATCAAAAGTATGTATGACGATAGTGAAGCGCGTGTAAAAATTAATGGAGTTGAAAGTGATTGGTTTAATATTAATAGCGGAGTGATGTAGGGATGTGTTATGTATCCTTGGTTATTCAATTTGTATATGGATGAGGTTACGAAAGAATTAGGGGTGGGGTGGCAGAGGAAGATGTTAGAATGACGTGGAATGGGAGAAAGTGAAGAGTGCCTTACCTATTATATGCTGATGATTTGGCTTTGTGTGGCGAATCTGAAGAGAGTTTAGAGGATTGGTTGAGAGGATGTGTAAAAGGAGGGGTTTGAAAGTAAACGTAGATAAAAGGTTATGGCTGTGAGTGAGGACAGTCCTCGGTGTGAAGTTATGCTGGACGGTGAGTAACTGGAACAAGTGTCTGAGTTTAAATACTTAGGATATACATGTTGGATGAAAAGGGAATGGATGATGCAGAGTCTAGTAGGAAAGTTGTGAATGGTAAGAAGGTGTCTGGAGCAATTAAATCATTGGTGGATGTAAAGAGACTAAGTCTTGAGTGCGCTAGGGTCTTACATAAAGGTATGTTGTTACCTGTGTTAACGTATAGTAGTGAAACTATGGTCTGGAATAAGAGGTATAGATCTAATGTACAATATGTTCAGATGGACAATCTTAAGGGTGTGTTAGGTGTGAGAAGAATTGTAAATTGAAGAATGAACGCATTAGGGAATTGTGTGGTGTGAAGAAAGGAGTAAACGAGAGAATAAATGAAAGTATATTAAGATGATTTGATCATGTGGAAAGGATGGATGATAGTCGGTTGGTTAGGCGGATGCATAGTGGTGATGTGTTGAATTGACCGGCTAAGGAGCGAAAAAAAAGTGATTGAGCCAGTAAGAGAATGCCTAGAGGAGAGGAATGTGAGTTTGGCAGAGGCGAGAAGAAAGGTGCATAATAGGAGTGAATGGCGAGGTTTGGTGAGGGGGTATGCTTGTGGATCATCTGGGCCAAAAGATGAACCCTACATTGACGAGATGACATAGTGAGGGTCCGTTCCGGTCCCTTGGAAGCTCTAGGGTGGATTTCAACTACGGCGAGTTCTCACCAATGTTATAAAGGGGTGGCAAGCCTGGTCTTTCGACTTGCCTCATATTATTCTACAACTTTTCTGTTTCCAGTGAATGGTACGAACCTTACCCCCAGTTTTGGGGAGAATAGGTGGATAATATATATATATATATATATATATATATATATATATATATATATATATATATATATATATATATATATATATATATAGATATTATTATTATACATATATATATGAGTTATTGTATATGTTACAAACCCCACTTATTATTATATTATATTAATCCATATTTTTCTTTTTATTATTATTATTATTATTATTACATATATTATTTTTAATATTATTTTTACATTATTACAGATATTATTAATATTATATATTATTATATTATTATTATTATTATTTTAATGATATTATTATTAGAATTTTGATTACTTTTATGATATTTTTCTTATTATTATTATATTTTACATACGTTATTATTATTATTAGTCATGTTATAAGATGATATACATACACATTTTGCTTATTATATGATATATATCTTATAAACTTATTAAAAATTACATGTATATACATAAATATATATATATATATATATATATATATATAGAGATATAGAAGATATAAAAAGGTAATCAAACTTAGTAAAGAACACATAATGCACAATAATAATAATACACATATGAATAAAAACATAATAATGTTATATCTATATATAGTTGACTATAATAATAATAATAATAATAATAATAATATTTAAAATAATAATAATTAATAATAATAATAATAATAATAATAATAATAATAATAATAATAATAATAATAATATTAATAATAATAATAATAATAATAATAATAATAATAATAATAATAATAATAATAATAATAATAATAATAATAATAATAATAATAATAATATGAGATTTACAAGCCTTTTCCAATTTTCTAAAGGTATCAACCGCTTCATGATTGATTTTTTTCAGGACTATTCTAGAATAAAATAGAACAACCGCTTTCTGAACTTTTAATCTAATATTTCGCCTGGCCACTTCAGGCATCATCGGAGACGAGTTCAAGACTAATTTAACAATTGATGAAACAAAATAAATGTTATTTAAATATAAATGTGAAGTAACAAATTAAAGTTTTATTACTAACGTAAATCTAAGATCCTTAAATAATAAATATATCAAAAGAGAGAATCTATCTAGCTAAATCTAAAAAATGTTCAAAAAATTTTCCATTTCATTGTATTTGATATTGATAATCGGCTTGTGCTTTTTTATTAAGAGAGACTCAGCCAGCCTCAATTCAAAGAAATTTCCCGCTCGGTGTAAGATGTCAAAATTAGAAATGTCGAGATTGGGTTTGGGAGTTCCATGTTCGTTCTTCAAGTGTTCAAATATCTTACTGGGCCTGTATCTATGTTGTGAGACGCGGAGTTTGAGAGAATTAGTGGTATACCCGATGTAAGAGGCATTACAGCCATCTTTATTACAGTTAAATTGGTATACCACATGATTCACATTCTCCTTAGTCCAAATCTAAAACTAAAGAAAAAATATAGAAGAAAGTTTCAATGGCTTGTAATAACATCTAAGTTTTATTTCTTTGTTTTAGATTTGGACTTGATGTGATACTGAACTATTTTCTTTAACTGGATATTTTCATAATTAAATCGATCTACTGTTTGCGATCTAAAAAAGAATGTCAAGCTGTCCTTTTTATCTTTATATTATTATTTCTTTGACAATTTTCTTATTTATAAAAGTTTTAAAGATTTTAAAAATCGAG
>JABUQX010145805.1:12500-15000 GCA_015478945.1 Trachelipus rathkii
ATAATTATAATGCTGGAAAGTTGGGAACCTCTCGTATGCTCTATATAGCTATTCGAACTAAATATATGTAGAATATTATGAAAATAGGAAAATTTTGAAAGGCCATCAAAGTCATGACTAAAAATGCAAAGTATGGTGAACGCAAAATTTCATTTTCCACACATTTTATGCTTAAAATTTTGAAAATAATGAACTAACGAACGAAAAAGAAAATGTTAAATTTGCCACACTGGGAGAGATTTGCTTAAAATAAAAGAGAGATTTATCTAAGGTTACCCTGAAAAGAAAGCTGCTTCGTAGGGAGAATACGTATCTTTTGATATCATTAAACATTCTACTATCGCAAAAGCTATACATATATAGCTTATGCTCTTTTTTGAAAGAAATTTAAGTGAACAGTTTGCTTTGCACATACGTAGCTATCTGGAAACCTTTCTTCACCTGCAGACATTGTTTGCTATACAAAGTTTTGTGGATTCACTTTTTAAAAGGATAAAGGAAAGAGAAGTTATTATATTAGAAATATCCTTGTAAACTACAAAGAACACAGCTCACTCACATAGTCAGTCATAAAAATAGCTATATCCAATGCAAAAATCTAATCCTAACTAAATAATTTGACAAGGCTGTGTAACCTAAAAGGGCCCGATTAGTAGGAATATGAAAGATTATTTAAAACGACATATTTGTTGATCTCTGCATTAAGGAAAGGGTAGGTCAAGTAGTGCTGACGGTTTCGTCGTTCAGCTTACAAAATATCCTACAGAGAGAGAGAGAGAGAGAGAGAGAGAGAGAGAGAGAGAGAGAGAGAGAGAGAGAGAGAGAGAGAGAGAGAGAGAGAGAGAGAGAGAGAGAGGGAAAGAGGGAGAGAGAGAGAGAGAGAGAGAGAGAGAGAGAGAGAGAGAGAGAGAGAGAGAGAGAGGAGAAAAAAAAGGAGAGAGAGAGAGAGAGAGAGAGACTATTGCAAATCACAAGTTCATTAACGGTTAACTCATGCATTAATCCATATAACTAATAAAATGGAGCAAAACTTTGGTTATGCAAGGAAAACACAATTTTTCTTGACACCCACCGCGTGACCAAAGACATTTTTGACACATCAAGCTTCGAAATATTAGGTTCACAATTTTTAAAATATGCACATAGGCACTGCTTTGATGAATCGATAAGGTAATTGAAGCAAACTTTCTGCTTTTCGTTATTATTAATGTGATATTTTCAGAAAATCTGAATTAAATATAATTGTGAAGTCTCAAGAAACATTTTGCGATATTATTATAGGACTCAAATGTTTACATAAATATTATAACTTTTAGAATCTTAAATCTCCGACATATTGTACTTTAATAGTGATGCTAGAGAATTGATCTCACTGCTTGCCCATCGCTGGTAAATTTCATTGTGATAATCCTTTTTCATTCATCATTTACCGTGTCTTGTACCAGTTAATTAAGGTAAATTCTGAATATACTAAGAAAAGAAATTAAATTTAGCTACCTTTTCAAGGTAAGAATCATCAGAAATTTTTACTTAGCTGATATAAATAAAGAATTTCTGCGTGTAATTACATGCTGAAGTGAAAATGCTGGGACACAGTTGTTTCACGGATGAGTAGTTGAATGAGTTTGTAAATTAATATTTCATCGTTTTTATATATGATGTTTAAAAAGGCTTTGGAATGTGCCTTAATTGGACATCTAGTAGCATTATATAGTTTATAGGCAGAAACCAATAATAATAATAATAATAATAATAAAATAAAATAATAATAATAATAATAATAATAATAATAATAATAATAATAATAATAATAATAATAATAATCAGTACAATAATATAATATATTATTATTATAATAATATAATAATTTAAAATATTATAATATAATAATATTATATTATATTATAATATAATATTAACAAATAATATAATATTATTATAATATAATAATATAATAATATTATAATATTATAATAATATAATATATTATAATATTATAATAATAGAAATAATTTAATAATATAATAATATAATAATATAATAATATAATAATATTATATTATTAATCAGCTTTTAATTGAAAAATGAGATATTATAATAATATTTTAAGTTTTTAATATAATAATTTAATAATATTTTAATAAAATAATATAATAATATAATTATATAATTAAATAATAATATAATAATATAATAATACATTATATATCAATATAATTATAGCATTATAGCATAATTTAATTAAATCATTCTCTCATTATATAATTTCATAATACTATAGTAAGATAATGTACTTCATAACAATATAATTATATAATTACATAATTATATTATTATATAACTATAAAATTATATAATAATATAATAATATAATATAATAATATAATAATAATATATTTACTCAAATCTTTCTGGCTCTCTCATCCCATAATTATATAATAATTAATAATATATTATATAATAATTTATAATATATTGTATAAATTATATAATTAAATAA
>JABUQX010145805.1:17500-20263 GCA_015478945.1 Trachelipus rathkii
CTACCGTATATGAAATATAATAAAAGTAAGAAATAAAAACTTAATAAAATGTGCAATATTAATTAATTAATAAAAGTAGCATTGAAAAAAATATAAAATAATAAACCAAATAAAACATAAACGATGAAAATGAAATTGAAATAAAATAAAATAAAAAACAAATAAATATAAAAAATTGTAAATAAGAAATAAAATTATTAAAATTGCTTTTAAGAAGAAAAAAAAAGATATTTCATTTTTTCAAATTTTTTTTCTTTTGAAAAAGTGAAATTTTTTTATTCATCTGATCAACATCTGCCGAGATACATCTTTTTTACTTAGATAATTTTTTGAATTCTCAAAACAAATAGTTTTCAAATTTCCCAAAAACATTTTTTGAAAATTTGTTCCAAGAACAACCATAACTACTTTTTTTACAAAGAAATTATTAAATAAAAAAGTGTATCTCCTCCGACTACAAATGCTCTGAAAATTTCATTCTGATCGCATGTTTAGAAAACCAATTATCGCAATTTTTCAAATTAAAAAAAAAAAAAGTAGCTTTTGAATTTCGACATTGCTGGGAACAAATTTCAAAAATTTAAAAAACTATTTCGTGCATTCTCTAGATAATAAACCCATCTATGTATATTTCAAGTTTGAAGTCATTTCTTGAAAAAAATTGTAGGAGTTGAAGTGAAAATGTCAAAAAACATAGTTTTCAAAATGAAAATTTGGAAAAATTACAAAAGAGAGCAAAACACCCGAAAGCAACGTTTCAGAGTTCAGGAAAGCTGTAGTTTGCCTTTTTTTCATCAAAATTTAGTTCATTTTTAGGTGGTGGCTAAAATCAGGTGCACTCTAGCAAATATTGGACCCTGAGCCTTAGCAATGGATCTTTTGAGTTTCCAACATACTGGTGTTCCACAATATCGCTGTAAATATATGTCATACACGATCTCCCTAACAGTTTGGAAGGATTGCAGAAAAATTTTATGGAGTTAGTGAACACCTCAGCTCCTGCCTCTAAATACTCTTTCACTATAGGCATCTGTCTAAAATGTGTATAAATTTATCGCTGTCTGACATGACATATCGCTTGGATTGATGATTTATCTGTAGTGTAGATACTCTCACTGAACCAATATATAACCAAAAGGTGGAATTGAAATGAACGTGTATCATTTAAATTGAAATGCTGCACTGATCTTAAAGTTACCAGCTCAGATATTTTGTTAATGGCTCTATGAGTTTGAAATATTAAGTCTTGATTTATACGACTTCTAAAAATTTACTATTAAAGTATCTAAATAGATCTGTGAGAGACATATATAGACCTCTCTTTGCAGAGAACCCTTTGCAATAACACTCTATGTTATTACGCTTCATGACATTCAGCCCTTTTGTATTACCTATTTTCAAAGGCATCTTTTCCAAATTTATCACTTCTATAAATCGTGAGTGTAATATGATTCGAAATCACATTTTTAATATCAACATCCAAAAAAATCATTTCGCATAATTTCACTTCAAACATTTTACGTTCAAGATATGTAGTATTTATCAGTTCGGTTGTAAAATAAAAAACTTTATTAAATAAAAATGATCCTCACTCTCCATCTTCTCGGTGTAGACTTATTAATGTTTCTTTATTTCTCTAGCTTTTATGTAAGAATTGAATTTGTCAAAGTAACCAACCCATATCACCAAATACTACTTAGTTTTATCTTTTCCTTTAGGGTCTAATATTTTTTCTGTTTTATATAAATTATTCATAGGATCAAACCTAACTCTTTGGACTTTTTGTTTGTAGAACCCCCCTTTGTTCGCTCACTATCTAGATCTTCAAGAGTTAATTTTAACCAATCTCTAGGATATTCTCTAATGCTATCTATTTTAAAAACTTCCCTACATTATCTATATTTTGAAAGGTCATCAAAGTCATGATTAAAACGCAAAGTATGGAGAACGCAAATTTTATTTTCCACAAATTTTATGCATAAAAATTTAGAAAATGACACGAACCACCCAGGAACAAAAAAAAGAAAAATGTTTAAATTTGTTACACTGCGAATGGCTTAAAATAAAAGAGATATTTATCTAAAGCTACCCTGAAAACAAAGTTGCTTCGCAGGGAAAATACATATCTTTTGATATCATTAAACATTCTACTATCGCAAAAGCTATAAAGCTTATGTTCTTTTTGAAAGAAATTTAAGCGGACAGTTTACTTTGAATATACGTAGCTATCTGGAAACCTATCTTTACCTGCAGTCATTGCTGTTTGCTATACAAAGTTTTGTGGATTCACTTTTAAAAAGATAAAGGAAAGAGAAGTTAATATATTAGAAAAATCCTTGTAAACTATAAAGAACACAGGTCACTCGCATATCAGTCATAAAAATAGCTATATCCAGTAAAAAAAAAAAAAATTTTTATATAGTTTTCACCACCACTCACGGGCGAAGCCCTATTCAAGGAGGGGGTGTTGCACGCCTCAGAAGTACACAACTAACGCAAATTACGCAGATGAGCACAGACGCAGGCTTTGAAGTGCGGGAGATTAAATTCAGCAGGAAACACAGAAGATGGAAGAAGAATTCACAGAACAGGAGTGGCTAGAAGAAGGAAGCACCGCGGCAGACTAGCCTGGGTTGCTAATATCCACACAAAACTCATGCGCAGACACAGCACCTTGTACTACGAGGACGTCGTAAAAGGTGGATACGCCAGTGACAAGTTCCCTCGAGCACCTGCCGCTGCAGTACCTATAGAAAAGGGCTA
>JABUQX010145806.1:0-2500 GCA_015478945.1 Trachelipus rathkii
GCGCCGCACTTCACTAGGGTAAGTGTTGATCTACACAGGAAGGGAAGAAGTTGGATTGGAGAGATAATTGTTTCATATTGGAAGCTTATGTGAGAGGCATTGTTTCAGTTCTAAGTTCAGGGGTTGAGAGATTCAACTTTTATGTCATCCTATTTTACAATCCCGTACGGACCAAGCACTGTTTGGAAACGGTCCTGAGCTGGAACGATAATACCCATCACGAGAACATCAATTAATAACATGATAATAAATATATCAGAGGTTGTCAAGACCGGAGTTGGCTGATCTGGTATTCATTGGTATCCCATTGAAATTCAGCATAGTCAATCTTCGTAACTAACTTTTTAATCTTTTCATAATTCTCTTACATTCGTCCTGAGTGTGCAATATGCATGGAAGAATATTGATTTACATTATGTATTAATACACTTTTTAAGTTTCTTGTCGAGCTGCCATGAACAAACGCCATTTAGCAGGGTTATTTTCCATCCAAATAACTGTAAATAAACCTTTCACATTTTTATAATAACATGTCCACACTCATATCAAAGTAAATTGCAAATTCTTTACGTTTATTTCTGTAAACAGAAACCCTACAATCTTTTTCAAGCAAGTACCATTCCTTCAGTCTTGATGTAAGAAGTTCTGTTCCTGACATAAGGTCCTAAATCCCTAATTAAATCATCAAAGTTCTCTTTGATTGAGAATGTGAGGACATGAGCTTTCACAAGACTCAATTTCTGCACACATTTGATCAGGTGAATTGCTTTCTGAGCAACAATTCATTTCAAGGACCATATCATCTTCCTGAAAAAAAAAGAAGACAATACTTTTGCACCTCTTTCTAGTTTGCTGAGGAAAGATACAATTTTTTTTTTATATAAAAGAACAGTAAATCTAAACATTTACTTATATAAGAAGGTGGGTGAGGTATTACCGTATTAGTAAGCTTTCATCATGACGAACGGGGACTGTTTCCTCTAGCTTTCTGTACGTTGTAGCATCCACCATACATAATTAACATCGCCCCAATCTTTGTTAATTCTCTCTATATAATATATATTTCCTCAGATATGCTAGGAAGTTAGGTGAAAAGCAGGGTCTCTCACCCTTACAATATATATATATATATATATATATATATATATATATATATATATATATATATATAGAAAAAAAATATATTGTTGATATATAATATATATATATATATATATATATATATATAACTTAATATATATATATATATATATATAAGTAGATAGAGAAAAAAGGAATGTCTGAAGGAAAGGAATGCGAGTTTGACAGAGGCGAGAAGAAAGGTGCATAATAGGAGTGAATGGCAGGGTTTTATGGTGGGTATGGTTGTGGCTTTCAACATTGACAAGACCACAGTGAAGTTTGTGAAAACAATAGGATGGTTTTTTTTACTGAGACGAGCTCTCACTTAGGGTATGGAGAGAGAATGGTAAGGAGGGACTTTCCTTTCGACATACGCCATGCTTTACTACTTAATTGTTCTATTTTCCGTGCATGTTACGCAGCCCACCCCACATGTAGTGGGAAGACAAAGGAGGATAAGAAAGAAAGGATATATATATATATATATATATATATATATATATATATATATATATATATATATATATATATATATATATATATATACTCACTACTGCTCTTTATATATATATATATATATATATATATATATATGTATTGTTACCTAGTAGCCCCATTCCCCTCCTGTGGTGAGGGGTTTGTGCCTCCACAGCAGGCCTTGCCTAGAGATCCGTTAGAACTCCAGATTAAATCAAAGTCCAGTAGTTTGAAGTAGAGGATGTTCTGTGTCGTCGTTTTCAGGAGGGACATCTTTGACAGTGAAAGGAGAGGAGAGGAGAGGAGAGGAGGAGAGGAGGAGAGGGAGGAGGGGAGAGGGAGAGAGGAGAGGGAGAGGAGAGTTGAACATTAAGAATTTTATATTTATATTCCATAATGAAAGGAGGGGAGGGATGGGGGGGGGAAGAGTGTTGTGAGTGTTAGAATGGTATAATCTGGTGGGATTGTTTTCCTTCTTGGTGAAGGGTTGTTCGTAGTGCTTGGTGCATTGGCTGATCTGTGAGAGTGATTTACCATAAGAGTGTGACAGCCTACCATGTAAAAATGTGGAAGGGTTTTTCATAGGAACAACCTTTATTTCCGTTTGTAGGTGATGAATGGAGTGTGGAGGGAAGGCAGCTTGTTATTATCCTGAAAGAGGCTTTATATATATATATATATATATATATATATATATATATATATAATAATATAATAATATATATATATATATATATATATATATATATATATATATATATATATATATTTTTTTTATATATATATATATATATATATATATATAATATGTAAGAACATAATATAATATATATATATATATATATATATATATATATATATATATATATATATATATATATATATATATATATATATATAT
>JABUQX010145806.1:7500-25200 GCA_015478945.1 Trachelipus rathkii
GTCATTGCTAATTGTATTGTGGACAGTGTGTTTGTGTCAGCGCTCTTTACATTCAATTTTCGTGAACACCACTCCGCCATGTAGCACTCTTTAGAACGATGCGACGATGTGTTTACTTGCTGTTTGAGATTGCTGTGTATCGTGCATTACCGATATTTCAGTTCTTGCAGGGATTTTCCAAAATCGTATCAGGTGACTCCATTTGTGAGCTACAAATGATCAACGTGTATTGTCAGGAAAATAGCATTGGCCTGAATCAAAGCAGCCTTATCTGGAGAACGTTCGACGGCGGTCAAACTTGACAATTTACCACTGTTATTACAATGAATCGAGTAGACAGGATCATGTTATGTTGCCATCTAAACCTTGGTGAAACTGAAACGCTCATCTTCCCTGAAATTACGTATACTACAGCGTTTGCTGGTGCCATGGTACCAACATTTTACCGAGTTGCGAAGAGCGCTTCCCACATTATACAGTAGGTGATTGCATTCTTTTAGTTTCTTGCCACCATCCTCTTTACGGATTATAACGTTTATGTATGGTGGTATTACAAGAATTTCAACAACTGTCATCTGGCAAGCTGAAGGAAAAAGTCACGTGGGGAATTTTGACAGAGGCTTGCAGAAGAAAGTATTGCAGTTCATAAATTCATGGTGGGACCTTATGATTTACCTCAACACAGTTATTGTGTTTACAACGAAGGCTTCCTTTCTCACCAAAAACACATGTCAGACCTAGTGAGGTATTGCCCCCTGGCTGTTTGCCCTTGCTGGTTTATAGATAATAAGGCTTCAACATATGCCAGTAAAGCCTAGAAGTCCTCGCGGATAATACGGCCAGTGAATGGTGTGAATTGAACTTACGTTGGTATGACACCATATGAATACTCCTGACCTAAGGAGAGGGGTTTAAATTTTTAAAACCAGGGCTGAGCTCCCTTTGTAAACTTGAAATGATTTAATTCTTTTTCAGCCAATTTTGTTCAAAATTAAAAACAAATTTAAAAATTTAAAATACAAACGTCACGTTTTCAGTGTTTTTCTGTGTCTGTAGTTATTTCTTTTAATTTTTTTGAAAGAAGCCTATGTTTTGACGCTTTCTGCTCTACTCGTTTCGCAGCTTAAATGACCAAACCGAACTATAAAGATCGGACTATTACCTAGAAATATCAGAGGAAATATTGATATTTGACCCCAAATCCGAGCAATGGTCTGTTCAAAGCCTACTTTTTGGGTTTTGAAATTTAAAAAATACAAAATAAATAAACCAACAAATAAATAATTAAACAGCGCTTTCTTTTCATCAATCTGCGTAAATATTCAAGACATTTGGATCCAGGAGATGGACATTTTTATTTTAAATATTTTATATATAGATTTTGATAAATTTTTCTTGTAGCGACAATTTTTCAAAAAAAATATTTTGGGAAATTTAAAAGGTATCAAGCTAAAAAACGATACATATCTCTTCGAATAAATACGTCCTGAAAGTTTGATGTTCACTTAGGATGAGGTAGAAAGACAAAAAACAAATATTTCTTCACTTTTTCGGAAACAATTTTTAAAAGTGAAATATTGAAATATTTCTACTCATCCGATCAACATCTTTCAGGGCAGCGTACTAATCGAGCAGACTTTTTGGGACTATTTTTATTACCGAAAATTATATTAAAAGTTTTCTTTTTAAAAGATTGTTAGACATCCATTCTTTTATATAAAGCCTTATTATATAAATATTAATTTGCAAAGCCGTTATAACTGGAGATGTAATGACAATTGAATACAGGCAGGGCAGGAGATCCTATGCGTTTTGCAATTTTCATTTCAGAACCAAAGAAGTTCCTTTTGATCACCACCGATCTTTGACGGCTGCGTCTTTGTTAACTGAATATTTGTTTCAACTGAAGCGGGTCAGTATACGCTATATGGATCGCATTCAAAGCTATTCGCAGGACAGTATCAAAATATCAAAGCATAAGTTTAAAATAAATAAAGTAACGAAAACATCAAATGACAATTTCAGGATCAAAAGGCGGTTTTCAGTAGATTGTGGATAATTGTGGCTGCAAATTTTGGGTGGTTTGGGGCTAAATGAAGTCGAATCTAATTTTAAAACCTTCGTCAATTTTTATCTCTGAGGGCACCTCGATACAGATACGTACCGATATACCGAAATAATGGAGACGATTTCAGCGCGAACTTGCACCTACACAACCAATTCACTAACAATCAGGTTTAAGAGATTTGCGCCGTTATTCCATAATCCTGCATGTATAGCGCGTTAATGATGCTGATGTATGATGAAGCATTTGCTACTGATTCAGTAATTATATAACTATTTGTGATGTAGCCATTGACCACTATTACACAGTGTTGGTGAAAAGTAGTACATGAATCATGTTGGTGTAGTACAACATCACTCTGTGTTTTGTCTTTACAACATCATTAATTACATCTCTTTTTTGAGATATATATGTTTGGGATATAATTTACATGTACTTAGTGGGCCTGAAGGTGATACTATGTAAATTACATTTCAAATATTCTAAAGGATGCCAGCGATTCGAATGACAATATTATTTTATCTTATAATTATTAGGAAAGTTCTGTAATACGGTTATGAACTTAATAGAATAAGCAATATCATATACTATACACCTATATATATATATATATATATATACTATATACCTGCCACCACCTCTGCCTCTATATCTATCTACCTCTCTGCCTCTACCATATACTCTTTATATATAATATATATATATACATATACCATATATACTATATACTATATATATATTCTTTATACTATATATATATATATATATATATAAAACTTTTCTGCTTTTTAACATTAACATCCTACTAGTAAGGGGGTAATAACACAGAGGGACCACAGGAAAATGAACTTAAAGGCCGCCTATCCCTAACCAGCGCCACCAACATGTTCGCAGTCGAGTTTTAATTCTTGCCCCCAGGTAGATAAAACTCCAACTGCTACGCGAAGGATTTGAACCAGCGTCCTCTCGTATGCTCGCCCAAAAACTGGGCATTTATAAAATTATTATTATTTATATATATATATATATATATATATATATATATATATATATAACAACATATATATATATATATATATACTACTATATATACCATATACATATAGCACCTTTGCTCTTTATACTCTCTATATCCGGGGTCATACTCACTTTTAGGGGTCAAAAAATAGGAAAATAGGACTTTTAATGAAAATGTAGGAAACTCTATTTAAAAAAAAATAGATCAAAAGTAGGACAAAATTTAATGCTAAATTATTAATTGTTCTTTTGCATTTTTGGTTTATCTTTAGTTTTCCTTCATATTTACCAAAATATTCAACTTTTCATGTTTATTTCACTGTCTGGATGATTTTTTATCCCCAACCAAATGTGCTGGATGAGGTTTCAGTTGAAATGTTTTCAAATATCAAACTTAATTTTGTTTCCAATTTAATACTAATAGAAATGAAAATTATATTACCAAAAATTAAGCGGACCGGTTTTTATATTGACTATATTATTCATCAAAGAGTATGTTTATCTAAAAATAATTAAAACTTTATGTGTTGCAACTTTTAATATTTAAATCTTCTTTCCCAAATGCTACATTAATTGAAGAAAGCTAATTGTAGACAAGATAAAATCAACTGGAACCCTGGATGAGATATGTGGATTTTTCCCTTTATTCTCTTTAAAAATAACGTTTACATTAACAAACTAGAAAAAAATGAAAAAATAACAATTTGAAAAAGTAATATAGTGATAGAATTAACTACACGAAAAATGAAAACAAAAATATGATGCACAAATTCTCCAATGATTACAAGAATAATTATTATTTTTGCTTGATTTGCATAGTAGTAGTCAAGCACGGTTCTTTTATTTTTCTCAATCTTCTTTTGCTCATTTCTTATTTCGTGCAAAGCAGTGGTACTCTCATCAACTTTTTTATAAACTGCTTCAAGCATAGTCTGCCCTATCTGTAGTCCTTTCATGCCATTAATCTTTAATGCATTCTTAATCCTTACATTGGCTTCTTCAACCAAGGAATTGTAGTTATTGATGTTTGTTGTAGCTTTAGCTTCTTTTTCCTGAAAGAATTTTTCTTTGAAGATAGCTTCTTTCGTTTCTTGTTACTTCCTTTCAAAATCTCTTTTCATTTCAAACAGCTCTTGCTCTTTCTTATGTTTTCCTCTTTTTTTTTTTTTAGTTGGGCCTCGATCCGTTTCTCTTCCTCCAATCTTTCTAAATAAGATTTATGAGCATTGATTCCCTTCTTAATGAAGTCCTTTGATATGGGCACCTTATGGACTTCATAACCAAATTGCTTTAAGCCATCTTTGATAGACTGTAATGCACTAACTGATGCCTGAGAAAGGTTGGTTCTGGAATCTGTAAGGTAATTGGATGTCTGTGAAAAGCCACGTTCAACATCAGCATTTCCGTGCGGAATGATGAGGAGAGCTTTAACCAGACTCATCAACTGAGGATACTTACATTGATTAAAAGTTTTTCAGAAAGAAAATCTTACTCCAATACTGATTAAACCTGATTTGAATTTTCCTTCAACTTCAACAAACATGGGGTGAAAAAGAAAAAAAAAAGTGAGAAAAGTAGGACACTCCTTCAAAAGTAGCACATTTCCTACTGTAGTAGGAAAAGTAGGAAAATAGGACACAATATGAACCCTGATATATATATATATATATATATATATATATATATATTTTTATATATATATATATATAATATTTAACATAGGCAAATACAAACTTTAATTAAATATATTTACATACTATATAAAAATATATATATATATATATATATATATATATATATATATATATATATATATATATATATATATATATATATATATATATATATATATATATATAAATATATATAACCAATACATATAAATATATATATATATATATATATATATATATATATATATATATATATATATATATATATATACTCTATATCTTTCTTTCTTTATCTACCTTCTATTTTTACCCAAGAATGGGATGAGGTGCGTGCGACAGGCATCGGAAAGCAGTAAGGAGAGAACATGACAAAGAGAAGTCGAAAAGAAGCCCAGCCTTACCGCCCCCTCTGTATATTAATTAGTGAGAACTCGTCCCAGTCAGAAAACCCACCCTAAAGCTTCATGGGACCCTCACTATGGTAAATCGATCGCCAATGTAAGGGTTCATCCCTTGGCCCAGGGGAAGCAAGCCGCTCTGCCTCCCACGATCCTCCGCCGGAAGGTACTCCGCGAAGTTATACACCTTTCTTCTCGCCTCTACCAAACTCACATTTCTCATACGGCATTCGTTTGTGTGAATCCTACTTTTTCTTCAGTTCTCCCAGCAGATCAGGTTCCCAACACGCACTCGCCACTATACATCCACTTAACCAGCCGACTATCATTCACCCTTTCCATATGACCAAACCATCTTAACATACTTTTCATTTATTCTCTCATTTACCTTTTCTTCACACCACACAACTCTCTTATAAGTTCATTCCTCATTTTTATGAATTCTTCTCACACCTAGCACACCCCTAAGATTAATTGCCATCTGAACACATTGAACTTTGATCTATACTTCTTTTTCCAGACCATAGTCTTACTGCTATACATTAACAGGCTCTAACATACCCTCATGTAAGACCCTAGCACACTCAGACTTAGTCCTTTACATTCACCAACGATTTAATTGCACCAGCCACCTTCCTGCCATTCACAACTTTCCTACACTCTGCATCATCCGTTTTCCCTTCTCATCCAACATATACCTAAATATTTAAACTCAGACACTTGGTGTTCCAGCTGCTCACCATCTAACATAACTTCACACTGAGGACTGTCCTCACTCACCAACCATAACACTTACTCTTATCCGCGTTTACTTTCAACCCCTCTTTTTACACACCCAAAATATATACATATATATATATATATATATAATATATATAAATATATATATATATATATATATATATATATCACCTATATATAACGTTCTGTAATTATGCTATATATATATATATATATATATATATATATATATATATATATATATATATATATATATATATATATATATCATATATATATATATATATATATATTTTAATTCTGATTATTCTCGAATTATCTGTTGCATGAACGCTGCTAACAAAAATTATTTTCATCTTAAAACTCGAGAACTGGACGGACTTTTATTTCAACATGAAATCAAGGAAATATCTATTCTAAGTCATACTAAAATATTTTTCCATTCAAAAGGCAACAATCTTCTTCACTTTTACTTTTCGCACTTTGAAATTTTGCTAAAAATGTCAACTAAGCTATGATATTTAAAGGGTTCAGAGTGCTCTGCCAGTGCTAAAGACTTTAATTTGGGTGACAAATATTTTAGATCGATGAAAATGCAAAAAGTAAATTCGAACTTACCAAAATAAGAGAAGAGTCCTGGGGAACTTCTGACAAACTCAGAGAATTGAAGACCAGATAATTTTCATATGTTGAAACTTTTCCATATTTTACTTTACCTTCAATTTTCTTAACTGCGTAGATTTCTTCATTACTTAACACTCTGTGTAATCTGTAAGGTATAACTTTTCATTATCAAGGGTAAAAGTATTTTACAAGTAAAAAAACAAATATTTAAATAATTTTGCAAACTGTTTCTGTGTTCTACAATGATGCTACATCTGTGTACTACAGTTTCTACATTAGAGAAGAATGTTACAATCATTTATGAAATGGTTCCATAAGTTATGAACAATGTTTATACATGATAGTGATATTTTGAAAATGTTATAAGAAAAAATGCTTTTATAAATTCTACAGGGGTCTAAAAATTTTCTAGGTACTAATATTAATATTCTAATATGTATTTAATATAAAATAGTTACAGCATGATAATTCTTTTATATATATTAGTTTTCTTTGTGTAATTTCAGGAACGTTTGAAACCTTTCCTGGAAAGTGATGCTGAAAATATTTATTGAAATTGAAAGGCAGCAAAATATCTTCTGCTTTTTTTTCAGCAATATCTTCGAACTTTATAAACTTTTGCCTTATCTTTTGTATTATTTTCCTTATTTGTAAAGATTTTTTTCGCTTTATTTTAGGACCTTCCCATAACCTCAAATACAATATTATTATTTTTATTTCTTATCAGACAATAAATCTTTCCTCAACATGTATTCATGCTTCATCTTTTTCAATAGTGCACAAGTTGCTATCTATATTTTGACTATGTGTGTATATCAATGTCTCTATGGAAATAATTTATTGAAGAGAGCACACAAAAATTTATAGTTCTAGGACATTTTGGGCACAAGAACTGTCATCAAATATTTTTGTAATACAAAATACAAAAAGTGGCCACACTGTAAGAACTTTCGGATAGTACAAGTATGTTGAATTCTGGTACAGACATCTTTTATTCTATTTTTATAGTAATATATATATATATATATATATATATATATATATATATATATATATATATATATATATAACTTTTAATATATATATATATATATATATATATATATATATATATATATATATATATATATATATATATATATATATATATATATATATATATATATATATATATATATATATATATATATATATATATATACATAATACTCTATATATATATATATATATATATATATATATATACACATTATATATCCCAGCTCCTTCCTACGAAAGCTGGCAGTCTGGATATTGGCATTTACAGCAAACCAAGCCCAGGGTCCGTCAGAACAAGAGTATCAAGTTGCGTCTGATGTCCAGTGGTTTAATAAGATTGTGCTTGTCGTCAGTTTGTGAGAGGGCACCTTGACAGTGTGGGAGAAACTGCGTGGAATCTATTTATATGCGGAGGATATTTTAGACGCAGGAGATGGGACAACATCACTCTGGTTTGACGGTCCAAGTTTAGTTCTGTGGAGAGATATTTCAAAGGATGAGCCTTTAGTATGGCGTTGTTTGGATAAGAGATCGCTTTTTCGTGTGTGTGTTATGTGTGGCAGTTTCTGGGGGGGCGGAAGTATATTGTAGATGTTGCAGAATAGTACATGGCCAGTTGCTTATTTCCTTCTTGTTGGCGTTTGGGGTTGTTGTGGTGTTTGGTGTAAGGTTGATCTGTTGAAAAGTGATTTGCTGCAAGAAATTAGTAGCCCATCGATAAGGCCTTTATGAGTAGGAATTTTGTTTTCAGACATGAAGTGGTGGATGGGTATGGAATGGGCACCTGTTATTATTCTAAGGCTTTGTTTTGAACGACCTCCAGTTTTCGAAAGTTGAATTATGATATCGTGGGGGCCAAGCTGGCGATCCATAGTTGTAAATCGGATGTATTGTCTGTTACTATTGAAGTGACGCTCTTGTTGGCCAAAGAATGTTCCAGTTAGTGTTTTCCATCTGATCATTTACCATGTCTTTAGAGGTGTAATATTGTTTATATTAGGGGTGTAAACCATGGATGGTGGGTTGTTTAATAAGGGAGTCTGTTGTTTGAAAAGAGAACGCTATTGGATGGGTGTTTGACTCTCTTTTGTTAGGTGTGAGTAATGTGATAGAGGATTTTTGAGGGAAGGCTCATTCTGTTGTTGACAGCCATTACTAGATTTTTATATATTGCTGTAGTTCTTATCTTGCTGTATTCTATCAGGGGACTTTTGGGCTGTAATTGTTAGGTCATCTGATAACAACGCTAGTTTTTATAGAGGGGATATTGGGTTGTACTAGATCATTGCATCTTAATAGATTGTGAGTGCTTTGTGAGATGGCCCCCTGGGGACTCCATTATATGTTATGAGATTACGAAGTTGTGGCGCAACTCAATGACCGGATAGAAATTTATATTCCTTTTCTACTTGCCTCATTGATGTTATTTGGGTTTTAAAATTTTGTTTATTAAGTGAAGTGGGGACTGTGTCAAACACTTTGTTTATGTCTATTGCACTAATAGGAATTCTGCAAAATGAACTGTTGAATTTTTTGTTGTTGGCTCAGAGGATGTTTTGTGTGGGTGTTAGTGTGCTTGAGGTGATGGAGGGAGTGGTTTGGTTTGAATCCATGTTTGTGTATGGAGGGTAGTAATGGGGAGAATCTATTCAAATTAACTCTCGGGGGCTTTGGAGTATAGTAAGTCTCTTTATATAGATTTTAGAATTAGGCCCCAGCCTCTTTTATTAGAATTTAGTATGGGATTACCTTTTATTAGATTTTAGAATGGATCCCAATAACATGTAATTAATGTGGTTTGGCATGCGGCCCGAAATGTTTGAGTTTAGAACTGTTATGGATTTAGTTCCAAGGAGTTTGGTGAATATTTGATATTCTGTCTGGCCCTTCTGTAATTTTTGAAGTTTTGATGTGCATTTTAAGTACTTCTTGCGGGTAAAGTGGTTGTTCTTTATTATTTAAGTCGTTCGTTAATCTGTTGGGAGATTGTAAGGTTTATCACCTATTTTAAGTAGAGTGACATAAGGGGTGCGTTGATTTTAGGACTATGGAGTTTATTGTTTTGTTTCAGATAGCTTCATGAGTTGGTGGGGCTGCGTAAAAGTTTGATTTTTATTATTTCAGGCCATTTTGTTGTGCTGGTTTTTGGTGTATTATTTGTAAATGCACTGTTGACCGTTTTCTTTTGTAAGAGATAATTAAGTTGTTATTTTGTTGTTGATGTTGATGATTTGGTTTCGTTGGTTGTCCTATTATGTGAATGGAAATTTCTTTGTTTTATTAGGGCATCATTTCTGGTGAAAAGATAGGGTTGAAATGTTTGCATTGATATATAGAGGATATGTATTTTAGTGTCTTTGAAATTTTTTGTTTAAAGATGTTGCCATTGTTTTGTCAGGGATGTAAAGTTTGTTGTTTGGAAAGAATGTAGTTCTTGTTCTATTAAAAGTGTAAGCTTGCCAGTTTGCTTTCTTATAGTTAGTGTAAGTCTTTTTTATTGATGTGTGTGTGTGTGTGTGTGTGTGTGTGTGTGTGTGTGTGTGTGTGTTATTGTGTGTGTATTATTGTGTGCATGGAGGTGTTTATGATGAACTGGCAGTTAGTATTGGAATATGATCCATAAGATGATATGATAGCAAACCTTTCATGCTCTCTCTCTCTCTCAATATATATATATATATATATATATATATATATATATATATATATATATATACATATATACTATATATATATATATATATACCGCATATATATATATATATATATATATATATCACGTGAGCTTTTCTCTTTGCCCTATGAACGAAACGGATTTCATCTGACAGCCGTGCGTACATATGTATATATATATATATATATATATATATATATATATATATATATATATATATACTATATATATATATATATATATATATATATATATATATATACAACCTCTGTGATAAACCTTTCCAAAATTTAACAACCCTATTAACTGAAAGAATGCTTTCTTATATCAGTGATGGCATGCTCGCGCAATTTTCTTGTTGCGTGGTCTCCCCGTCCGTACTCTCTATGAAGAATTTATTGGCCTCCGTACTATCAATAGATGTAAAAATTTTGTGGACTTGTATCAGTCCCCTCTGAGAAATCTTTCTACAGAAAACATTACTATTTACTGGGCCTACTCCTCACAGCTACTACCTCAAACCAATCATCATGTGCTCTACGTTACACTTCTCTCAACACATCTAAGTCTTTCTTTAAATAAAGGGCCTAAACTTGTGCACAATACTCTATTACACTGGCCTAACATAGCTATTATACAGTTATTTACTTCTTTTTGCAACATTGCGATTTATTATGTCCAGCATCTTATTAGCTTTATTCCTTGCTACCAAACCTAAATCATTTTCTTGGTCCACAGACTCAATCAATCCCAATTCATATCGTAGTTAAAACTTTTATTTGAGAAACTAGATGAAGAACCTTACACTTTTACTATTAAAATTCATTTGCCATATATCCCTTGAAAGTTTATCAAGATCATTTGAATCTTTATACATCCTTCACTATTCCCTACGAGGTGGCCACATTGGTATCATCTGCAAACTTAGAAACCTTGCAGTGGTCCCTGGTCTAAATCATTTTATATGAGGAACAATAGTGGCCCCAGCACTGAACCCGCTGGGACACCACTCTTCACTATTTCCATGATGACTTATTGCCATTACATGTACACACTGTTTTCTATTCCACAACCACTTTTTAATCCAACCATGTACCCACTCCACCTATACCACATTGAAATAACTTCTTCATCAACTATGTGAGAACTTTTTCAAAAGCTCATATATATATATATATATATACTATATATACTATATATATATATATATATATACTTTATAACTACTATATATATATATATATATATATATATATATATATTTTTAAATATACTCTATATATATATATATATATATATATATATATATATATATATATATATATACAGGATGATTCAAAACCTCTGCATCACACACGGGGGGGGATAGAAGCAAACGATAAGGAACATTTATTGTTAAATAACCTACGTTGTATGACGTTCGTTTCAAAGTTACGGACGATTGAAGGTACACTATTTTATGTTGTGTGACGCGCGTCGCATGTAGGTTACTGACGATTTAGGTTACTCAATTTTAATGTGCTTGTGCGTTGCGTACATGTATGTACGCTTAACGTCCTTCGGAAACACGTAGCAACCACCCTTACCTTGCCCAATTCATCATTGATTCAGTACAGTGTAGGCATCGGTTACGAATGGATCACTACACACTCTTCCCGGTTACTTCGACGCATGATGTGTGAATTGCCGGCAGGCGAATGGACGAGCGCACCTCATGCCGGGAACGGTTTCCACTAAATCCCCACCACACAATGTTTCGCCTTCATCGCGCCTTCGAGATAATGGGACCCCTCGTCCCCGGTGCATTGGTGGAAGACCGCGTAATACAAACTCCTGCGTTTGAAGAAGAGATGCTTGAGAGAGTCGCCAACGAACCGTCGACTAGCACACGCGCCATTGCCATGCATGGGTTAAAATCAGTCGTCTGTGGTTCAGGTCTTGCAAGAGCAAAGCCTCCATGCATACACCACCACAGGTACGGGGACTTAGGCGAAACGACTTCGCACCCCATGTGCGATTTTGCCCGGTGGTTTCTGCAACGGAGCATCGATAATCATGCCTTCCTGCGCATGTCTTGTTTACCGATGAGGCGTACTTCACACGTGAAACTACTTCAACAGCACGGCTAACCACATGGGACGAGGACAGTCCGCCTTTTTAATGTTCATCACAGTTCACCAGGCAGAATTTACCGTAAACGCATCTGGGTGCAAAATTCTTGGGGATTATCTGCTGGAACTTGTCGCGACCCCACCGTTTGGCTGGACCTGCATGCACTAAACTACTCCAGAACACGCTACAGCTCGCGGACGACGCCTGCAGCACAAAGAGACATGTAGGTTTCCCAACGCCAGTGGCACTCCAGCGCACTTCAGCCACCAAGTACGGGCGCATCTGAGCAGACACTGACCGTGGATGAGAGGGGACTGTTGCGTGGCCTGCAAGATCGCCCGACCTCACGCCCCTAGATTATTTTCTTTGGGGCATGTGAAGAGTGTTGTGTACATTAACCATCAACACAAGAGGGGAACTGATTCAGCGAATATTCTGCGTTTGATCAAATCAGATACAGTGAGGGCATGTTCGGTAAAGTCCGACCAGGTAATGGCACGGCGATGTAACGCGAATGTCAGGGTACAGGGCAGACACGTTGAATCCTGTAATTTTCCCCAATAAAATGATTTCATAACAAACTACCATTGTTTGCTTTATATTAAAACACATACGTTCTTTAACAAAAATATCCTTGACCTCCTCAACCCTCGAATTTTCGATGCACACTTTATACATAATATTAAATTTCAAAATCTCCGGTTACCAAGTAACGACGCGTCAAACAACATCACGTGGTTCTTACATCATCCGTAGCTTTGAAACGAAGCGTCATACAACACAGCTTATTTAACAATAAATGTTCCTTATCGTTTCCTCTATCAGCCCCTCCGAGTTTGTCGCAGATATTTTGAATCTCCCTCTATATATATATATATATATATATATATATATATATTATATATATATATATATATATATTATATATATATATATATATATATATATATATATATATATATATATATATAATATATAATATATAGAGTGTGAAAGGTTTTACCCAAAAGAAATTATAATTGAAAACGAGATAAAAAATAAACCAAAAAAAACAGGAAAAAATCAAATTCATATTAAATTTCAATAATAATAATAATAATAATAATAATAATAATAATAATAATAATAATAATAATAATAATAATAATAATAATAATAATAATAATAATAATAATAATAATAATAATAATAATAATAATAATAATAGGACACTTTTCAAAGTAGTTTCCCATTAAATATATTTATTTCAAAGAAAACTTAAATTTTTGCCATTTTTGTTTTTAATTGTTTAAGTTTTTTTCATAATATTTCATACTTTACAAAGTGTATATTATAGCTAAAGTAGGGAACTTTAATTGACTTATTTTTGTAAAAACAGTAAAATTTACGATTGTGTTTCACTGATTCTAATAATAATTTATGAATTTATAATTTCTTTAACATTTATTATATTTCCGAAGTCCGAAGTTTGAACGAAATCTTAAAGTACCAATGCTTTAATACGAGAAAAAAATTCGCTCAAATAGGGATGAAGCGACAAATTTAGAGATGAGCTGGGCATGTTATATTACTATACATTTTTTGCGAAATTTGATTGGCTGAGAGATGTGAACATTATATAATAATAATGATAATGTGCTCGCAATTGATCCGACAAATTTAGAGATTACCTGGGCATGTTATATTAATATTAATTCATTTTAATTGATCCACTTTTTCCCAAGCGCATTTTATATATATATATAATATATATATATATATATATATATATATATATATATATATATATATATATATATATATATATATATATATATATATATATGCGGTGTATATAAAAAATATATATATATATATATATATATATATATATATATATATGATATATATATATATATATATATATAAATATATATATATATATATATATATATATATATATATATATATATATATATATATATATATATATATATATATATATAATATTTTTATATATATATATCATATATATATTTGCTATACTATATATATAACGTGGTATGCGTTAGTTGATGGAGGAGAATGTCTGAGGTGTACCTTTACCACCTCATGAATAGGAGGCTCTGCCCGTGAGTGGTGGTGACAACTGTAAAATAAAAAATAAAAAATAAAATAAAATATGCGTTAAATGGTTGGGGGGATGCGGGGAGAAGCGAGAGGCCAATAGGAGGCTGGAATGTTTATTTTCTCAAATCTGTTACCTTTCAAAACTAAGAGCTGGCACCACTGCTTGGTTCTTGAAAACAGACAGACAGGGTGAGCCAAAGTACTTATGAGTTTCGCTCAGGGCACTATATATTGTTAGCTTTGAAAGTTTGGGTGTTATCCGTAATTAAGGTGTGTAATAATGTACAGTGCTTTATTTAATAACTAGCCTGTGTTATTTATTTACCTGATGGATAATGATGTATAGATTCATTTAAAAAAATTTTTTTTATCTTTTAATCACTTACCAGTGTCTCAAAAAACGTTTTATAATTGTCTACATATTCACTAATTTATTCCATAAAGCAGTCAAGCAGATGATGTTGACAAATCTTTTATCTCATCCATCTCTCATCTTTTATCTTATCCAGGCTTAACATATATATATATATATATATATATATATATATATATATATATATATATATATATATATATATATATATATATATATATATATATATATATATATATATATATTTGTAAATACCCCTAATGTATTTTTCACCATGCTAGGATACGATCCTGGACCCTTAGCAGATGACGTGGTGTTTGACCACTACGCCCGAGTGCGAGCAGGAGGGGAATACGTAGCGTGCTCTGCCCCGGACAGTAGAAAAAGTATTCTTGGATTCTTATTTTTGTCTCTTGCATTGCAGAATGGTCAAACACTACATTAGAATGGGAGTGGAAAAATCAGCGAAGAAAAGCTACGATGAAGGAAGCCTAAATATAGAGGTAACGATTGCAGGGTATTGCATTTTCTTTTATATATATATATATATATACTATATATATACATATATATATATATATATATATATATATATATATATATATATATATATATATATATATATATATATATATATATATATATATATATATATATATATATATATATATTTATATATATATATATATATATATATATATATATATATATATATATATATATATATATATATATATATATATATATATATATATATATATATATATATATATACCTATCTTGTAGAGTGTGTTTTACAGATAATTTTTATCTAAAAATATTAAGAAATACATAATCGTACAAATCTGGACATGACTTTAGTGTGCAAGATTGCTTTAAACCATTATGATAATAGTAAAAACTGAGTATCTTTTGTGCTACTGGGATCTATTGTTATTACTATCAAGAGAAGCAAAGAAAGGTTCCAAAATATTATAACTAAAACCTTTACTGGATCATTATTGTGTTAGATAAAGAAATATCTGGCAATCTTCACTGCAAGAGAAGAGGGAAAAGTGGCCGAAAAAGAAACCATGATATCACAGGCCTTGGTGGCTGATCCATGTCATCCATATTACGATGTCTTCTACTATTCCAAGATTTCTTCAGTCACACTGTTTGAAATAACCCCAGAAAAACAAAGATTTAGGATATTCAGTAATAATAGAAAAAAGCACAGAAATTCATTTCAAAATTGGAGAAATGAAAGCGTGATGATTGCTACGGACAATCTGCCATTTTCTTTGTAGAACATTAGATTTAAAGATTAACAAATCCACGTATGTGTAATATAATGTGTGTGTGTGTTCATCAGGAGGTGTCAGAAGGGGAATTGTCCGACAATATATATAAAAGGGTAAAAAGTACCTAAAATATGGAAAAATGGGGTAATAAGGGCCTGAAATATAAGAAAAATGTTATCAGATATTGGACAGCTAAACTCTTATATGTATTTATTATAGTTCAAATGTTCTATATTTTATATTTCATTATTATTTCTTAAGTGACTTGAAGGCTATGAATGTCTATATATTCATCTATTACATTGTTTCTAAAATAATGGAATTAATTACTTTATTGGGGAAAGTGTGGGTCATTTTATTGAATCTGTTAACTACAACTAGGGTTAACTTCAAAATTCAAAAATATAAAATTTGCCAATACACAAGCTTGTCCAAGATGTGGAAACAAGATGGAATTCATCATATATATATGCCAAAAGGTTATAAACAAGAAATTACAGTACTATATATTCTTCAAATTCGAAAAACAATTTAGAATATCCTAAATGCAAATCACTGGAAGCCAACTTGGAGAATATAATTAGAATTGCTACTGCAACCATTTGAAGAATCAACTAAAAAGGCAGTGATGTACTGGGTATCTTTTACCGCAGTTAACATTACTGCAAAAAATATTTAGCAAAAACTTGGAAGGATAGTGAAAACTATGAAAGATGAACTTTTAAATTCTGTTACTAAACGTTTTATTGGTACCATTAAAGAGAAGAAACTTTATGTACTTGCAACATTTCTAAATCCACAATACAAATAAGCTCCCTTTGATATTATTGGTCAGAATAAAAATTTATGATCAAAGAAGAAGTAAAATTTTTTATAAAAGCTAAGAAAATATTACATTAAGTTCAGATTCTGATGAACAAAATGATGATAAAAATGATCAGTCTCATACAGATTCACATGAAGAATCTGAAAATGAAACGGCAGATATTGAGAAGGAAACACATTCAATTTTCTGGAAGTGCTTTGATGACATGCTACAAGAAAAATCGGCAGAAGAAAATGAAGAATATTCAGATACAATCAAACCAAGTGGAGCTGATCAAAGGAGAGTTAAAATGCAAATGTAGAAGCAGCAGTGAGGAAAACAACATGAATTCGAAATACTAATTTAAACTATTATTGGATAAATATTTTACTGTTTATACCATGGAATGAAAATCGAATGCTGATCACTTTGATATGTGGTGGAAAGAAGAAAACTCTTTGTCTGTTGCATCTTACCTCTGAATTGGTTGGAAATTTTACCTATAATCCACCTTCAAGTGTATTGCTTGAATGTTAAACCAAGCAGGAAATATTTACACAAGTAAAAGGAATCGTCTTTCTCAACGCTGATCAGTTCCTGACTTTTCTTCATCATAATTAGCAGCATTTGATTTTTAAATATTGAAGAATGGTTACCTAATAGCAATGCATAATGTTGACTTTTCCCTTCATGACTTTATATTTAACAATACTAATTTAATTTTCTCAAAAAAATTCTATTGTGATACTCTATACCAGTGGTGCCCAACCCGTAGCTCGCGAGCAACG
>JABUQX010145807.1:17500-18958 GCA_015478945.1 Trachelipus rathkii
TATATTGAGGTCACGTGAACCCAGTTACTTGCTTTACATATTGTCAGTTTCTTTTTCTTTACATTGTTATCACGTGACACTAGTTGCTTGTTCTTAATGCAGTTGCCAGATACATTGGGAAATATATATATATATATATATATATATATATATATATATATATATATATATATATATATATATAACATATATATATACTGCTATACTGCTATATATATATATATATATATGTATATAATATATATATATATATATATATGACATTACAAACATGAGTGTTCCAATGCAAATAATACATTAACCTTAAACTTTTATTAAATGGCAGGGTGAATTATAAATTTCAGAACAAATGTTAAGAATCTTTTTGCGGCAAGTAAGTTTGAGACGGAAATAAAATTATAATTATTATTATAAATTCCACATTTCGTATCACAAACACAGGTTTACAGTTCTCAATTAACTTGTAATACTTAAGTACTAGCAAAGTTATTTTATCGGAAATAACACAGTCTAAATCAAAGACATCCATTTTCAGCAAAGGTCAAATGAAATTGATTTGAGCCTTTTTAAAATAAAATATGTACCTGGCCAGAATTATCTGTCTCTACTTATAATAAAAGGACTAATTATAATAAAAAGGACAGTTCTGGTAACCTGGAGTTTAAGATAAATATTATTATCATCTAATATTAAACCATATATATATATATATATATATATATATATATATATATATATATATATATATATATATATATATATATATATATATATATATATATATATATATATATTAAAGACACATAATTCTGGCAACAATGAATTAGTAATTTTCGATTCAGCTGAACCTAACAAAGAAATTACTTTCTGAAACCGAATAAAGATTTTTTCACAAGAGCGATAGGCCTAGCGAAACCTGGTCAATCATATTTTTGCGAAATATCTCAAAGGCTAGCCTCTGGTATCCAGATGTACTGACAAGCGCACCTTCTGGTTTGGAAAGTATTGGAATAAAAGAAGAGTTTAAAGTCAAGATGGTTTCAGAATCTCGTTCCACTGATATGGTGACGACACCATTCCTGGGAGAAGACGAAGAATATATATATATAGCACTTATATACATATATATATATATATATATATGCTATATATGCTATATATATATATATATATATATATATATATACTATATATATATATAATTATATATATATATATATATATATATATATATATATATATATAGGCAATATTAGATACATGGACACATTCAATTTCTTTCCGTTCGTTGCCAGCTCTTAAAAGTTTGACCTTCGGACTGATACATGGGAAAAGAAAATTTATTTTATGGTAAACTTAGAAAAACACAAAATATATATATATATATATATATATATATATATATATATATATATATATATATATATATATATATATATATATATATATATATAAACT
>JABUQX010145809.1:7500-18377 GCA_015478945.1 Trachelipus rathkii
TATATATATATATATATATATATATATATATATATATATATATATATATATATATATATATATATATATATATATATATATATATATATATATATATATATATATATATATATATATATATATATATATCAGGATATATAGATATATATATATATATATATATATATATATATATATATATATATATAAAATCAAGGTTTGATTTTTTGGATTTTTTGGATTTTTTGAGAATCGTGACGTCACGCGAAATATAATTTGTAAACAAACTTTTTTTAAGTTCGATTAAGTATTATTTTTAACCCTAAGCCCTATATCTTAGTTCAAAATCTTAAAATATTGCTTATAGTCTATGACACAATGAAACAACAACACTAAAGAGTGTTATTTGTAATAATGATAATATATTACATCAGAAATAAAAGAAACATGTTTGAAACATGATCTTTTGTAGACATTTTTATAGTGTAAAAATCTGAAACAGAGTAGCCTTCCTATAATATTATTATTCTAATTTTTAATTTCTATTGAAATTAAAACTTAAAATCCAAAATTAAATATATATATATATATATATATATATATATATATATATATATATATATATATATATATATATTATATATATATATATATATATATATATATATATATATATATATATATATATATATATATATAAATATATATATATATATATATAAAAAAAAATAAAAAAAGCAAAAATCAAGTGAAAATCAATTAAAAAATAAATTGATTTTTTCCGTGCCATCCTTATATATATATATATAAGTATAGTATATATATATATATATATATATATATATATATATATATATATATATATATATATATATATATATATATATATATATATATATATATATATATATATATATATATATGTTATATTTTCTATTAAAATATATAAAAAAAAGGATACAAAAAAAAAATATATTAGGATTATAGAAAATTCATTACTAATGTGTACTATGTGAGCATCAACTATGGTTACAAAAAAATACCAAAATATTAGAAGAGTAGAAAAGCAAAAAATGATTGCAACACAGAGAAAATTGCTGAGGAAATCAGAATATTGGGTGCGGTGAAAAATAAGGGCTTGCAAATAGAATAAAGGCTACAGAAAGCCGAATATTAAGAAAAATTACTAATTAGGAGATACTGCAAGCAAATATAAGCTATTGCAGAAACTCAAACAGGCTATTGAAGCAACAAAACTGCCAACTTTGCCAAAGTAATTGAGAAAATAAAAGCAAAGTACAGAATTTGAACTTCAATTAACATTAGGAAGATATTGAAGACTACAAAAGCTAAAAATTCATACAGAAGAAATTAAAAAGGAATTTTCAGCTATATAATTAGAGCTACTAATCTTCAAGCAACTTTATTGATAAAGCAGCAGCCCTACAAATTGAGTAATATAAGCCACCACCCTAATCTCAGCCATTCTGAAATCCGATACATCAGTAATTTGATTATAAGTATTTCTTTAAATAGTTGTTGCTTAAGGGGACGCTGCGCGTCTGGATTTCCTAACTTTTGAGGGTAGAAATCATCAATTCTATGATTTTTAGGTTTTAACACTTTCTAGTGTAGAATTTAATGCTCTTTCGAATGGTCTGGTTATTTTTAACATACGAGAAATATTTTATTCACAATATACAGGGGGATACGGGGGGGGTATTCAATTTTGGTAAGTCATAAATGAAAAATCCCGATAACCTTTTTATTATTCATGTGATCAGCATGAAACTTTCTGAGTAAGTATAGTTGGGGAAGATACACATTTTTTGTTAAAATAAATTTTTTGTATGGAGAACGAATTTGCCTCTGTGCATGGGAAAATTTCTAAATTTTCAAAAGTTTTCCCATATGCAGCGGCAAACCCCTTGAGTTTACAAAACATTTATCTAAACAAAAAATGTAAACCTTGCCTATTAGTATATGATCTGAAAGTTTCGTATTGATCGAACAAAAAATAAAAAAATTATCATGAATTTTTTTCGTAGCAAAAAAAAAAAAAAAAAAAAAAAAAATTGGAACTGGTGGCGTGTAACTTTTTTAATATTTACTCGATTGCAATGAAACTTTCACAGCTTGTGTACCTCTACAAGATATACATATTTTATTTAGATTAATATTTGGTATGCCCAACAGTTTTGCCGCTGATCACGAGAAAACTTTTGAAAACTTTGAAATGTTTCCCATGAGCAGCGACAAACCTGTTGGGTATACAAAAATTTTCTCTAAACAAAAAATGTCTACCTTCCCCAATTATATACGCCCTGCAAATTTCAAACTGATCGTATAAATAATAATTAAGTTTTTATGATTTTTTATTTTTGAGTTGCCAAATTTTTTTTTAATGATTGGTGTCACGCAACATATTTATTATTCATCTGATAAGAATGAAATTTTTATGGCCTTTATAACTTGACGATATGCACATCTTTTATTTAGATAAATTTTCTGTACGCCCAATAGTTTTGCTACTACTCGCAGGAAAACTTTTTAAAATTTATAAGTTTTCCCATGAACAGCGGCAAAAGCGTTTGGTATACAAAAAATTTATTTTAACACAATATGTGTATCCTTTCTAATTATACATGCTCTGAAAGTTTCGTATTAATCGGATATATAATAAAAAAGTTATTACGATTTTTCTTTTTTAGTTGCCAAAAAAAAGAAAAAAAAGAAAAATTCAAATAATTGATGGCATATAACATTTTTACTATTCATTTGATTAGAATTAAATTTTTACAACTTGTAAAAATTTTTGAGATACACATTTTTTCATTTATATAAATTTGTTGTATACCCAACGGTTTGGCCACTGCTCACAGTTCAACTTCTTGACTATTTTACTAAAAAAACTTTTTTTTACATTGAGCTGCTATCTCGGGGTATAACAAAAAATCCAACACTATTTTATATTTTTCTTTTTTGTTTTCAATTTTGTATGCATTGAACTACATTTTGATGTATGATTCATGCAAATATAAAAACATTTGGTATATTTCATAAAACTTTTAAATTTTATGGAAAAAAAAAAGTTGAGATTTAGCAAAAAAATCAAAATAAATTTTTTTTCTCCATATATTGCTACTATTTGTGAGTTATTTCATAAAACATATGCCTATGGCAAGTATTTCAGTGAAATCCGCTTGCAAAAATCTTTTGTAGTTCAGCAGAAATTCACTGTTAAAAATTGCTGACTAAAAATGTTAAAAATGCTGATTCATGATATTTGGGAAGAAATTACACAAAATCTAAACACTTTTTTGCATATGTCATCAAAACAAATATTGTCGAGAAATCTTTCCTCTTTCGAATGGTCTATAATTTATCCCAAAAAAATTACATTAGTGTTGTTAGGAATCCTTACGCGCAGCGTCCCCTTAATTTAAAAAAGTAACATCTATGAGTTTTTTAAAACAAAAGCTAATAAGGACAAAAATAAATAAAAAGTCCAAAAATACTAAAAAAATTTATTCATGCTTAATTATGTATAATTATTATGTTTACTTTTTAGCATTTAGTATTTGTACTTTTATATATTTATAGTTTTGTTATATTTTTATATTTTTTAGAACCTGTTCGTATATTTCCAATATGTACAAATAAAGAAGAAATGTCGAATAGAGTACTTTCACCACCTGATAGGATAATTAACAAAGTTCTTCTAAATTAGAAGAAGGCTTGGATGAAGAACACAAAGCTGTCACTCAGATGTGAGGAATGATCATCATCCGATTGACAATAAGTATAAATAAGAATAGCAAAAATAAAAATAATAAAATAAATAAAAAATATATACAGGTAAACTTATATATATGTGAAATATAAAAATTTATCTGTATATATAAACTGTGTTAAAAGTAACATCCTTCTTTTATTTTTTTTTATATATAAAATAAAAGTGTGAATGAGTTTTTAATAGTTTATTAGTTTTTTAATAATAATAAAAAATGAGCGATATCGAACAAATAGAAGATATCGACAATATAGATGAAATTGAAACAACTGAAGGAGGTTTTAAAGTTCCTTCAGGAAAACTTGCTGCTATAACAAAAAAAATTAACACTATTAAAGGCAAATTATGGCATTCTTTCATAAATAATTTAGACTTAAGTTTCGAAATTAAAACTGATGAATTAACATTAGACGCAAAGGTCGAATCTCTCAAAAATACTTGTAGTGAATTAATAGCAGAATCTGTAGAGGCAGATAAAATACAGCAGTGGCTTACATTAAAATTAAAGCCATATTATGAGTTAAAAAATGATATTTCAAAATACATGAATAAATATGAGCCAAGGATTATACCACAAGATAGTGCTAGTAATATATCGAGTAGAGTAAGTATATCTAGTGCAAAAAATTCAATAGCACAATCATTGTTGCTCGAAATTGAAAAAAGTAAAATAAAATTACAAGAGCACGAACAATACTTGGCAAAAAAAGGGAACTAGAAAATTTAGATTTGTACCAACATAGTAGTCATATAAAAAATTTAGAACAAAGCTTGATTAAAATTGAACAAAAATTAGAAAGTCCAATTTTCAGTATTAGCGATACCTCTGTAAAAAATAATAAAAATGTAAATTTTTCAGAAACTAAAATAAATAGTATAGGTGAAAATAATAATCAAGAGTCTAAACTAGTTGAAATTTTAAAACAAAAGTTAGAAGTGAGTATTAAGAATCCTCTTCCAATATGTGAGCCTGAAGTATTTTCTGGAAAGGATCCGACTAAATTTAAAGATTTTATGCTAGTTTTTAAAACCAATATAGAAGGAAAATGTGAAAATGAAATGAACAAGCTTTCTTATTTAATTAAGTATACAGAAGGTAAAGCAGAAAATATAGTGAGAAGTTGTATGCATTTGGATGAAAATATAAGTTATAAAAAGGCAGTAGAAAAACTCGAGAAACAGTATGGAAATGAACAAGTTATTGCAAATACATATTTGAAAAAGTTAGAAGATTGGAATGAAATTAAGAATGAAGATGCTGAAGCTATGGCAGAATTTTCTTTATTTCTAGACTCGATTAATAATGCAATGGAAAATATTACTCCATTGAATGAATTGAATTCTACTGGTGCTATTTATAGAATAGTTAAAAAACTTCCCTACAAACAACGTGATAAGTGGAGATATAAAGTTGATAGTATGTATGAAGAAAATAAAAAGGTAAATTTTAGTACATTCACAAAGTTTGTTGAAAAAGAAGCAAGGATAATGAACACACCGTTGTTTGGTGAACTTGGCATTGGTACAAAACCAAAACAAACAAAATTACAAAATGAAAAAGGTAAGTCACTTTATACAAAAGAAAATAATAATGACCATAGAAATAAGAATAAAAATGTTAATAATAATAATAATAATAAATGGAACAATAATAATGAGAATAAGAATAATAATAATAATATTAGTAGTAGTAATAATAATAATAAATCACAGTTTTGCAATTTTTGTAAAAAAGACAATCATAGTATAAATAAATGAAAAATTCTAGAAAAACAAAGCCAAGATGAAATAACAAAGTTTATTAAAGACAATAAATTATGCTTTAAGTGTCTTAGATCAAATCACTTTAGTAGTAATTGTAAAAGACCAGAAAAATGTGAAAGATGTAATAAGCAACATCTAACATTTCTGCATAGAGAAAAAGATAGTACCAGTTTAACAAAGAAAGAGCAAGATGGCTCAAATTCCTCATCAACAGCACTTACTGTTAATTTAGAAGATAAAGATAAGAAAGTAGAGCCAAAAGAATCAGGAAGTAATGAAGCAAAAAACTTTCAGACAAAAGTAAGTAATAGAAAGCTATTTTATCCTGCGGTGCCAGTTAAAATCAAGCTTAAAGGTAAAGATAAAGTGATTAAGACATACATGGGTCTAGATACATATTCTTCAGCATGCTTTATGGATTTAAATATAGCTGCAGAATTAGGTATGTCATATATGAAACCTCATAAAGACATAGATATAACTACAATGTATGGACAAAATAAAATAAAAACATACATTTTAAACAATCTAGAAATCTATGATATTGAGATGAGGAAATCTGAAACCATAAATATTGTATACTGCAAAGAAAATTGGCCCTTTAAAATGGAAGAGAGTCCATCTATCAAAGATATAAATGGATTAGAATACTTGAGTCATGTGCCCTTCAACTTCATAGAATCAAAAATTGGATTATTAATAGGAATGAATCAAAGTAAATTGTTAAAACCCATAGAAGTAGTAGAAGGTCATTACAACTATCCTTTTGCAGTTAAGTATTCATTTGGATGGGCTTTACAAGGTTCGACACCAGATGGTATCCCAGCATTTATGAGCTTAAGATGTCATAAAACACAAATACAAGAAGATGATGATAATTTGCTTGAAAAATATTGCTTAAGAGAGTTTTCTGAAAAGAATCCTGAACAAGTTTGTGACAGTGTGGAAGACATAAAGTGGAAAAATAAGGTTGAAAATACACTGAAGAGAACGATAACAGGTAAATTTCAAGTTGGTTTACCATTTAAAAAAGAAAATCAGCATTTTCCTAATAACAAAAATCAAGCATTAGCAAGATTGTACTCCTTAAAAAATAAATTTTTCAAAGATAAAGAATATTTTATACAGTATAGTGATAACATAAATGAAATGTTAAAACTAAATTTTGCAGAAAAGATTGAGAAACATGAATTATTAAACAATGACAGATTCTATTTAACACACCATAGTGTAATTCATCCACAAAAGAAAAAATTGAGAGTAGTATTCAATGCAGCCTTACAATACAATGGTATTTCTTTAAATAATAGTTTACTCACAGGCCCAGACTATATTTCCAATCTACAAGGCATCCTTTTAAGGTTCAGAAAAGAGAAATATGCTTTCATAGCAGATATAGAGAAGATGTTTTATCAAATACAGGTACTTGACAAAGATAAAGATTATCAGCGTTTTTTATGGTTTCCAGATGGTAATTTAAATAAAACTCCAGAAGAATATAGAGTTAAAGTTCATATATTTGGAAGTGTGAGCTCACCTTCAATTGCAAATTATGTTTTGAAGCAAACTACACATGTAATTGAAGCAGAAAAATTTAGTAATCTAGCCAAAGATACCATACTTAGAAATTTATATGTTGATGATTGTTTAAAGTCTGTGAAATCAGAAAATGAGGCTGTAGCAGTTTATAAAGAAGTTAAAGAAATTTTAAAAATTAGTGGTTTTAATCTGCATCAAGTAGCTAGTAATTCAAGGAAATTTTTAGAAAACATTGATAAACAAGACTTAAGTAAAGATTTTAAAGAAATAAACTTATCCTTAGATAAATTACCTTCACAAAAAGTATTAGGCTTAAGTTGGGACCCAGAAATAGATTTAATGAAAGCTAGAGTTGATATACAAAATAAAGAATTGACAAAAAGAAGTATACTCAGTTGCATTTTTCCATATATGATCCACTGGGATTTATTAGCCCAGTACTACTATTAGCTAAAAAGATATTTCAAAATTTATGCAATAAAAAAGTTAATTGGGATGATGAAATTCCATCAGATATAAAAAAAAGTTACATAAAATGGCTAAGTGATGTTAATAAGCTAAATGATTTTCAAGTTCCTAGGCCATACAATCCAAATTGTCTAAAGTATAAAAGGGTAGAACTGCATTATTTTTCAGATGGTTCACAAATAGCATATGCTGCAGTAGCATATATAAGATACATTGGAGAGAATGATGAAATATATTGTTCATTGGTATTATCTAAAACAAGATTGATACCATTAAATAAAAATTTGATGCTAACTATCCCTAGAATAGAATTAAGTGCAGCAAAATTAGCAGTTAACATACACCAAATTTTAAAAGATGAATTAGATATGAACATAAGCCAAGAGTATTTTTGGACAGATAGTGAAATTGTATTACAATATATTAAAAATGAGTCAAAAAGATTTAAAAGATTTGTACACAATAGAGTTAACTATATCAGATCACAAACAAATATAAGCCAATGGAATTATGTACCAGGTAAGCTAAATATAGCAGATATAGGAAGTAAAGGTATATCTGTTAATGAGTTTTTGAACAATAAGCTATGGAGCACTGGTCCAGAATTTTTGTACAAAGACAAAGCTCATTGGCCTGAGCAAAATAAAGAAAATAAATTAGATGATGAAAATGATGAAATTATAAAAAGTAAACCTGTAATGGCCATACAACTACAAGAAAGTTCAACAGACAAGCTCATACATTCTGTGTCAGATTGGATGAAATTAAAAATAAAAGTAGCATGGATTTTAAGAGTTAAAGAAAATTTGCATAAAAAAGCCTGGAATAAAGGTGCTATGACAATCACAGAATTAAAAGATGCAGAAAAGGCTATTTACAAATATGTACAAAATAAAGAATTTCATGATATACAATACAAAATAAAAAAGAAAGAAGCCTTGCCAAAAAGGCACATTTTGGCAAAATTCCTACCATTTATAGATGATAATGGAATATTAAGGGTAGGTGGGAGGAATAAAAATCTGAATGATGTATCCTTTGATTTTAAACATCCAATTATCTTGCCAAATAGTCATGTTACAATGTTAATAATGAGACATTACCATAGAATTAATGGACATTTAGGAAAACAAACAGTTTTAAATGCTTTAAGAGAGAAGTACTATATCATTGGAGCAAGTAGAAGTATTAAGAAGATCCTAAAAGATTGCATTATATGCAGAAGCTCCATACAAGGCCAACTCAGCAGTTGATGGGAGATTTGCCCAAAGATAGATTAGAATGTGATATACCACCATTTACGAGCATTGGAATAGACGCCTTTGGTCCTTTTCTTATAGTGAGGGGAAGAGGGAAAGTAAGAGAAAAAAGATATGGATTAATATTTTCATGTTTAAGTAGTAGAGCCATACATTTAGAGATGTTATATTCATTAGATACTGATGCTTTTATCAATGCTCTAAGAAGATTTATCAGCCGTAGAGGCAATGTGAAATTAATCCGATCAGATAATGGATTGAACTTTGTGAAAGCTAACAAAGAATTAAAAGGACAAGTTAAAAATTGGAATAATAAGCAAGTAAATAAATTTTTTGAGCAAAAAGAAATACAGTGGTTATTCCAACCCCCTCATAGTTCTCATAAAGGAGGTCATTTTGAGAGACACATTAGAACTGTAAGAAATATATTACAAGCTTCACTCTTAGAACAGCCAATAAGGTTGACAGATGATAACTTGAACACTTTGTTCTGTGAAATAGAATTCATTATAAATAACAGACCAATAACAGAATTTTCAAATGATTTAGAAAACTTAGAAGCTTTGACACCAAATCATCTACTAACCCTTAAAGGCAATATAACATTCCCACCAGGTTTATTTCAAGATAAAGATTGTTACTTATATAAAAGATGGAAACAAGTTCAGTATCTTGCTGATTTGTTTTGGAAAAGATGGATCAAAGAATATGTCCCTTTATTGCAAAAAAGAAGTAAATGGTTAGCAGAAAAAGAATCACACCAAGTGGGAGATTTGGTTCTTTTAATAGATGACTTCAAACCAAGAAATATGTGGAATTTAGGAAAAATAGTGAAAGTTTACAAAGATGACTCAAACACAGTGAGAATAGTAGATGTGAAAATAAATAAAGACAAGAATACTTTAAATACAACAATTTTGAAAAGACCAATAACAAAATTAATCTTGCTGAGAGAAAGTGCAGGATTATAACAAGAAGACAACAGAATTATAAACTCTAAGAAAACTAAGAATAACAAGAAAACTTAATATTCTTAGCTAAAGGGGGAATATGTTATATTTTCTATTAAAATATAAAAAAAAGGAAACAGAAAAAAAAATATATTAGGATTATAGAAAATTCATTACTAATGTGTACTATGTGAGCATCAACTATGGTTACAAAAAAATACCAAAATATTAGAAGAGTAGAAAAGCAAAAAATGATTGCAAGACAGAGAAAATTGCTGAGGAAATCAAAATATAGGGTGCGGTGAAAAATAAGGGCTTGCAAATAGAATAAAGGCTACAGAAAGCCGAATATTAAGAAAAATTACTAATTAGGAGATACTGCAAGCAAATATAAGCTATTGCAGAAACTCAAACAGGCTATTGAAGCAACAAAACTGCCAACTTTGCCAAAGTAATTGAGAAAATAAAAGCAAAGTACAGAATTTGAACTTCAATCAACATTAGGAAGATATTGAAGACTACTTAGTACCATCTATTTAATCAATTCAAGGGTTAATTAATTTCACAAAGAAGAAACTATTAAGGTGGAATAACTAGCAATTGAATTCTTCAATCATCTAGTATATTAATAAGGAAGCTATAGAAGAATCCTGAGGACAACAAAGAAACTCTACAAAAGCTAAAAATTCATACAGAAGAAATTAAAAAGGAATTTTCAGCTATATAATTAGAGCTACTAATCTTCAAGCAACTTTATTGATAAAGCAGCAGCCCTACAAATTGAGTAATATAAGCCACCACCCTAATCTCAGCCATTCTGAAATCCGATACATCAGTAATTTAGAAGGTAGTTATTTTTTATAGGTATTAATATAGTTGGTGTGAATGTGGTATTAATTTAAAAAAGTAACATCTATGAGTTTTTTAAAACAAAAGCTAATAAGGACAAAAATAAATAAAAAGTCCAAAAATACTAACAATTTTTATTCATGCTTAATATTATGGATAATTATGTATAATTATTATGTTTACTTTTTAGCATTTAGTATTTGTACTTTTATATATTTATAGTTTTGTTATATTTTTATATTTTTAGAACCAGTTCAGTTCCTAATAAGTAAGAAA
>JABUQX010145810.1:10000-15000 GCA_015478945.1 Trachelipus rathkii
GTATCGCAAACAGCACATCACTGAACTTCAAAGAAAAGTATCACAAAGAAAAGAGTTTAGGTCCACAGGAAGATGACTTAAAATGGTGGAAATATAAAATTAAAGAGTATCCAGATTTGGCAAAAGTTTCTTGTACATTCCTAAGCTGCCCTCCGAGCAGTGTTGCCAGTGAATAACATTTCAATGGCGCTGGTCATATCTATGAAGCCGAAAAGTTTTTATTTTTAAAACCAAGCCTACCCGTAATAAAATTTGAGTATTAACAAGGAATAAATAAAGTTAATGACATTAATATTAAATTAACCACTTTACAAAAGGGTGGAGGATGAGGAAAGTAGTTGCTGGGATGCATGAAGAGTTGGACCCCGATATTTTGTTATCAATGTCACAGAAGCTCAATTCTTTATTTTCCATAGGAATATATATATATATATATATATATATATATATATATATATATATATATATATATATATATATATATATATATATATATATATATATATATATATATATATATATATATATATATATATATATATATATAACTATATATATATATATATATATATATATATATATACTGTATATACTCTCTATTACTATATATATATATATGCTATATATATATATAACATATATATATATATATATATAACATCTGTTATATATATATATATATATATATATATATATATATATATATATATATATATCAGTGGCGGCTCCTGCCTTCGTTGCATGTTTGTGCAACGACCACTTTTGAACAACGACCAACGACCTTTTTTTCCTATATCAACGATATTTTGTTTTTTAATTATTTGTCAGAAAGTTTCACATTTTCTCATATATATATATATATATATATACACTATATAACTATATATTTATATATATATATATATATATATATATATATATATATATATATATATATATATATATTACTCTTATATAACGCGTCTACATAAGGCTTGACTATTCTCGTTGCAATAATGATGCAACTTTTTAAAACTAATATCCTCATGCTAATGAACGAAATATTTTGAAAACGTAGAAATGTATTTACCACTAGCCAAATATCTAAAACGTCGTTGCAAGGTATGCTTCAACTCACGTTTTGAAAAATGAACGATATACAAAGGAATTCGCTCGTTTAAAATTTTTTTTTTTATATTTGCTTAGTCTTCGTCCGGCGGCTGACAAGTGTGTCTGTTAGTTTGCTATTTTTATCTTTATTAATAATTATTAATAATATTAAAAGTGTAAATGAATTTTATATTGAAATTGTATATAAGGAGGCTTATATGTAGATATTTACATACAATTTATATTATATACTGTATAAGAAATGACTGGAGGAATAATAATAATAATAATAATAATAATAATAATAATAATAATAATAATAATAATAATAATAATAATAATAATAATAATAATAATAATAATAATAATAATAATAATAATACTAAGCCTATAATATGGTGAATAAAGATGTGATATTGAGTACTTTATTGAAAATTTAATTATCGTTCAATCTCTGACTCATCATATATATATATATATATATATATATATATATATATATATATATTATATTAAAATAAAAATATATATAGAGATAAATACTCTGACTCATCATATAACATATATACTATATTATATTATATCGTAAAGTAAGGCAATTGGCGACAAATTTTCCCCTTCCAAGCTTTTCCCCCATCCCTCACAATTACGTCATACCCCCATAAAACCCCTATCCCAACCCCAAAATTTTAACTTTTTTTGTTTCCCTATATTTTGTTAAATTGAATTTTGTAATAATAATAATAATAATAATAATAATAATAATAATAATAATAATAATAATAATAATAATAATAATAATAATAATAATAATAATAATAATAATAATAATAATAATAATAATAATAATAATAATAATAATAATAATAATAATAATAATAATTTTGTTTAAAATAAGGAATTGATTTTATTTTTAGTTGTGAAGCTCAATTTTGTTAAAAAAATAATTCTTCACTGAAATAATATATATATATATATATATATATATATATATATATATATATATATATATATATATATATATATATATATATATATATATATATATATATATATATATATATATATATATATATATATATAATTTAATATAAGAAACATATATATATATATATATATATATATATATATCTTTATATATATATATATATATATATATATATATATATATATTTAAAGGTAAAGCTTGAGACGCTTTATAATATTTATAATGGTAAATGCCTTTAAGGTAAAAAATAAACTAAAGGAAGGATTTCACGAGAAGTCCTTTTAAATTTTTTAAAATATTGTACTAATTTATTTAGTAGAGTCTATTCACATTAGCTTTCAGCCTAAGGAGGCCCTCTGTCAGATGTGTTACATAAAGAACTAAATTATAAATCTAAAAATTAACTAATTAATATAAAGAATCTAAAAATCAAGTAATATTAGAAAGTTTTGGGATTAATTTCTTAAAAAATGGTGTGGAGTTTAAGATGTTGTTTAAGATGGGATCAATTAGGAGCTCGTTTTTTTGTATGTTAAAGTTTTTTGTGTTGTTTATACAGAAAGATTCGGTAAGTTTTCTAAGGTGTAGATGTTCTATGTTAATTATAGGTGTCATGTGAGTGATATCTATTGTTTGGTTTTGGGAGGCTCTATGTATGGTGAGGGCAGAGTGGGTTGTCTGTAAGATCATATTTGTGTTAATATTGTCTGCGATGGAAGTCATGAGTTTCTCCAATATAAGAGCTATTACAGTTAAGGCAAGGGATCTTGTAAATGCATTGTGAAGTAGAGGGATTATGATGTGTGTGTGAGGTTTGAGAATGTACTTAAAAGGGAGGGTATTGGAGGTGGTGATATTGATGGTGTTTGGTAAGATTTTTTTAACAGAGTTATGTATTTGTGTAGGTAAGGGGAGAAAAGATTTAAAGGTGTTTTTAGTGTTGGTTTTATTGTAATATGTATTTTTTGCTTTACGTAAAGCTTTGAAAAATGATGTGGGAAGGATAACATCTTCAAAAATCTTTGCTACCTCGCTCAATCTCAACCAGGTGGAACTTTCATTCAAGATCTGTAATACAGTTTTTGAAAATATTGACGAAATAAAAGAATGTTTTAATATTATATTAAATGGGGATGAATTTCAAGACGTAAATACAATTAACCTTGCGTCAGGTCACATTAAAATTATTGAGGGTAATAATTTCAAATTCTGGCATTCTTTTTTTCATAAAATCAGTAGACTTTTTTTTATGGCCGGCTGCAAAAAAGGGTCACTGATCCCCTCAGTATCAAGATGTTCATTGATAATTTTGAGTGGAAAATTCTTTTAATAAGGGAAGAGTCCCAGGAGACAATACAAAACTTGGAAAAGAGAAGAAAAACGGATATCTCCGAATTAAATCGAGAGGCTAAAGAGATATGTGACATAATTATTTGTCAGATAAAAGATAGATTTACGTTCTCACGACATTTAATTGTTGCCACGTTATTTCTGCCGGAAATGTTTCCTCAGTATGATCCCATCTTTCCTGAGAAAAATGTAAATGAAACCTGTAAAGTGTACACTTTCATTGACATAAACAAACTTAAAACAGAACTATCTTTAATATATACCTAGAAGAATTTCGTTCTATGTCTGGAGCCATAGCTTTATTTGATGTCATTACTGAAAATCACTTGGAAGCCACTTTTAGTGAAAGTGTGAAACTATTAAAAGTTTTAATAACCATTCCGATGACAACGTCCGAAGTTGAGTGCTATTTTTCTACTTTAAAAAGGATTAAAACCTTTCTTAGAAACACCATGGGGTTAGCAATGCTTTCGATCGATTTTAATAATAATTTTAATAATAAGGTGATTGATAAATTTGGACTTTCTTTTAAATAAAATTGTAAAAGTAAGTTACATAACTTTTTAAAAATAATTGTAAAATTTTTAAATTTTTCTAGATTAATGCTTTACGATCATCAATTCTCTCTTCACACACACACACACACACACACACACACACACACACACACACACACACATATATATATATATATATATATATATATATATATATATATATATATATATATATATATATATATATATATATATATATATATATATATATATATATATATGTGTGTGTGTGTATTATTAATAATAAATAATAATAAAACTACCAATATATTTTAGGACGAGCCGCCTGAGTATATATATATATATATATATATATATATATATATACTTTCATATATATATATATATATATATATATATATATATATATATATATATTCTATCTTTATAACTATGATATAGAGAGAGAGAGAGAGAGAGAGAGAGTTGCGCGCATACTCGCAGCGATGAAATTACCTCCCTTTTGGCTTATTGTATATAGGGTCTCCCATGGCATTCCAGAGCCGAATGTTCGCCTTTCTCTTCTGCGTTCATATCCACACTCGTCCTCCAGACAACGTCTTACAGACACCACCTTTTATCCACATATCATAACCACATACTTATATCCACACCCCTCTTCTGAACAACATCTTACAGACATCTCTATCTCTTATATTCCTATGTGTGGGGGAGAAAGAATTGCCCGCATCGTATGTCCTGCGTGTCATAGAAGGCGACTAAAGGGACGGTGGTAGTTGGGTTGGCTACCCACTACCACTTATCTTTTGCCCTGGAATGCTAATGCATGCCTCGTAACCGGCCTTCTATCTTTCGACGAAAATATATTAATCGCGTGGGTACATGGAATGTCAGAGGAATAAATGTTGAGGAGAAGAGGAGAGAGGTGATGGATGTATTTAGATATGGCAAATTTGATTTGCTTGTTGTGTTTAAAACAAAGGTGAAAGGAAACGGTGAAAATGAGTGGTGTGATGTGAAATGTGTAAGTGCTGGTGTGGAAAGGAATAAGAGGG
>JABUQX010145810.1:22500-35957 GCA_015478945.1 Trachelipus rathkii
CCTCCATTCTCTGCACATGACCGAACCATATCAGCTGGTTTCTTTCAATACATTCCATTATTGGGCGGACTCCGAGCTCTTCTCTTATCGCTTCATTTCTAACTCTGTCCCTCAGCGTTGCTCCTCTTATTAATCTTAACACTCGCATTTCCACAGCTTCTATTTTACTCTTCTGCATCGTGTTAAGTAAACAACATTCCGACCCGTATAGTAATATTGGTTGTAGGATGGTTGTATATATAGTCACTTTTACCTCTACTGGCACTCCTCTCTGCATCATCAATGGGTACAACATTCCCACATTCTTTGAATATTTTGTTATTCTTTCCCTCAGTTCTGAATCTATCCATCCTTTCTCATTGAATATTACTCCTAGATATTTGAATCTGCTGGTCTGTTTTAACCAGGGCTGCGGAGTCGGAGTCGGAGTCGTGGAGTCGGAGTCTGGATGTCGTCATTATTTCCGTCTTCTCCCTGTTTATTTTCATTCCCCACTCCATCATAACTTCATTCCAAGAATTCACAGCAGACTCGGAGTCGGAGTCGAAAATTTAGAGAACTATTATTATTACTATCATTATTATTTTTATTATTATTATTATTATTATTATTATTATTATTATCTGTATGTATTATTATTATTATTATTATTATTATTATTGTTGTGTGTGTGTGTGTGTGTGTGTCTATTATTATTATTATTATTATTATTATTATTATTATTATTATTATTATTATTATTATTATTATTATTATTATTATTATTATTATTATTATTATAAGTTTTTGATTTTATTTCCAACGTTCTAAATATTTATTTTTGTACATAATTTAATTTCTTAAAATAATCTTTGAAAATAATATACAGGAAAAGAAGAAGATATATTTACATAGATTTCCCGACGCGTTTCGTCTCTATACTTGAGACATCTTCAAAGGATTATTTCTTGTAAGCGAATGAGTCTTTAAATTGATATATAATAAGTAAATCAAATGATATTGAGTCTGACTGATAAATACATAAAATTTTATGTTAATGTCTGGTTGCGTGTTTTGATGTAGAAGGCCTCCGCAATTTTTAAGTTTCTGGACTTCACACGATCCGCATAATTTTGTGAAGTGTTTAGAAATATTACTAATAGTTGATTGACCATGTGCCGTATTGAAATGTTCAAAGATTTTGCTGGGACTGTAGAGATGTTGATATGCCCTGTCCGACAATCTATTCTTCGTGTAACCAATATATGTCGACGTACAGTCTAACTCATAATCAGGGCAGTTAAATTGGTACACAACGTGATGGTTGTCGGGCAAAGCATCTCTTGTGCTAAAGGAAGATGACAGTTGTTTGAACTTATGGTATAGTCTGACTTTAATTTTTGAGGTGTCTTTAGTTTTGAGGTGAGAATTCAAAATATTACGAAGGCACTTCTCTTCCTTATTGACAAATAGCATTGGAAGTTTTGAAGAAGAAATTTATCGAATTTTCTGATTATTTTTACTTTCTTTATTATATAATTTTGTAAGGGTTTTATTAATTAAATTTTCAACTGAATATTGTAGATGATCACAGTTAATTAAATTTTACTTAATGCGGCAAATTTCTTCATCAAAAGTTTTCCAAGTTGAACATAGGTTGTATGCTCTGTAAACTAAAATTTTTACGATAGATTCTTTGTAAATAGTCGGTGAATAGGATTCATAGTTCATATACAGACCATTATCAGTGGGTTTGACATGTATGCCTGTAGATAATGAGCCGTCAGAATTAACATTGATTTTCATGTCTAAAAAACAGATAGCATTATTAACCTAAGTTTCGTATGTGAATTTTAAGCATGACAACTCTTGAATTCTATTGATGAACTGATGTATATGATCTATGTTCCTAAAGATAGTGAGGGTGTCGTCGACATATCTTATGTAAAATACGGGGTTAAAGTTGTTTGTTTCACGAAGGATTTTGTTTTTCCAGATTGGACATATAGAAGTCAGCAAATGTAGGTCCAAGTGGTGAACCCATCGGCACTCCATCAGTTTGTAGATATGTTTTCTTTAAATTTAAACGGTGTTTGAGTACAACAAATTAATAAAAGGTTCTCATATGTTGTTCTGATATATCTGGTGGGGTAGGTTATTTGAGTGATACACTTCGTTAATTATTATGTCAATCGTATCAAGAACCGGTACATTTATGAACAAAGATTCTACATCAAGTGAGGCGAATATATTAGTGGCTTCAAGTTTTAAGTTTGATAATTTACATAATGTTTCATTATTTGATTTAACTATGAAAGAGTTATTAAAATATGGTCGGATAATGCTGTTCAGATATTGGGCAATTTCATGTGTAACCGTTCCGCACATAGATATTACAGGTCTCAAAGGTGAATTTTCTGAGTTTTTATGTATTTTAGGCAATCCATATATATATATATATATATATATATATATATATATATATATATAATATATATATATATATATATATATATATATATATATATATATATATATATATATATATATATCTAAATTATAAAATCCAGTTCTTTTATTTTGTCAGAAATTCTTTTGTTTTTTTATTTCATAAGCGATTCTGTTAATGCTATTATTATTATTATTATTATTATTATTATTATTATTATTATTATTATTATTATTATTATTATTATTATTATTATTATTATTATTATTATTATTATTATTATTATTATTATTGAAACTGAAAGTATTAAACTGTTAATTTTATAATGGCTGTTTTATAATAAAAATAAAAATAATTTGCATTATAATTGGTTATACATTTGTTTCCGAAACTGAAATATATTTGTTTGTCATGTGTTGCGCCTGCATCTTTATGTCTTTACGGTACTTTACCGTATAGCATTTGGAGATTAGATTCATTGGAAAAGTGGTATATTTTTTTATTCTCAAAAGCAAGCGAAAAAAAATTGTTGAAACAAAAAAATGTTTTACTGTAACTCTGTAACACTGGAATCGGAGTCGGAGTCGAAATTTTGGTACAACATTCCCACATTCTTTGAATATTTTGTTATTCTTCCCCTCAGTTCTGAATCTATCCATCCTTTCTCATTAAATATTACTCCTAGATATTTGAATCTGCTGGTCTCTTTTAACTGTGTACCTTCCATCCATATCTCCGCGTGTTCTCCCTGTCTCGATATCGTCATTATCTCCGTCTTCCCCCTGTTTATTTTCATTCCCCACTCCATCATAACTTCATTCCAAGAATTCATAGCAGCTTGCAGTTCGTGTTGTTCCTTTGTCACCACAGCCGCGTCGTCAGCGTATACAAAGGTGTATTCCCTATCCTCTCTTACACATATCCTCTTCAAGCAGTTGTCCAGATATAATGCATCCGTTCCCTTTTCATCCAACATATATACTAAATATTTAAACCCAGATACTTGTTCCAGCTGCTCACCATCTAACATAACTTCACACCGAGGACTGTCCTCACTCACAACCATAACCTTACTCTTATCTACGCTTACCTTCAAACATCTCCTTTTACACACCCTAAATCCTCTACCAATCCTCTCAAACCCTCTCAGATTCACCACACAAAACCAAATCTATTTCATTTAATAGGTAGGGCATCCTTCACTCTCTTCCATTCTCCATCATTTTAACCGAGGTTGCGGTGTCGGAGTCGGGGAGTCGGTAATTTTGAAGAGAGTGGAGCAGGAGTCGGAGTCGGAGTCGGAGTCGAAGTTTGAAGAGGATGGAGTCGGAGTCGGAGTCGGAGGCGGAAAATTTTGAAACGACTCCACAACCCTGATTCTAATACCATGCCACCTCTAATTCTTTCATAAACCCATCCATAAACAAATTGAATAAGTAAGAAAACATAGCACATCCCTGCCTCAATCCGCCATTAATATTAAAACAATCACTTTAAACTCCATATATTCTTACACACGCTTTACTATCGTCATATATACTTTGATTCCATTAGAAGCTTACCACCAGCACTATATATCAATAACACCTGCCAGAGCTTCCGTATTAATCATTTCATACGCCTGTTTGCAAATACAAAACACCTAAATACAATTTATTATTCTCCTCTCTCATTTTCTCAATCATTTTTTTCAATGCAAAGATTTGATCCACACACATCTTCTACCACTTCTAAAGCCACCTTGTTCTTCACAATCAGTCCTTCAATCACTTGACGCATTCTTTCGACCAAAATATAAGTATATATCTTCCCTACTACACTTAATAAACTAATTTCCCTATAATTCCTACAGTTACCCTTATCTCATTTACCCTTATATAAGGGGTACTATTACTGCTCTTCATCCAATCCCTCGGAACTATACTCTCCATAAACATTTTGTTACACAACTTAAAAATCCAATCAATCACCATCTCGCCTCCGTTCTTGATCATTTCACCGGTAATTTCATCCTCACCACCTACCCAGATTTACCATTCTTCTTACTAACACACATTTTCTGCTACAAAATGACACATCCCAGCTATTCTTTACCATAAAACCCACACACATTCACTCTCACCTCTTCATTACTGCCAATGTTATGCAGATTTTCAGTGTTCACCACACCTTTGGTCACATTCATCATCATTTACAGAAAGCACCATCTCTTTTTATTTTTTTTTTATAAAAACTCCTCTTTACTCTATATATATATATATATATATATATATATATATATATATATATATATATATATATATAAATATATATATATATATACTATTTATATATATATATATATATATATATATATATATATATATATATATATATATATATATATATATATATATATATATATATTTACTATATATATATATATATATATATATATATATATATATATATATATATATATATATATATATATATGTAACTAAATTAATAAAACATACAATAAGACTTAATAAATATATATAACCTTTATACTTATATATATATATATATATATATATATATATATATATATACATATATATAACATATATATATATATATATATATATATATATATATATATATATATATATATATATATATATATATATATATAAATTTTAAATTATTTTGGCTTGGGGGGGGGGGTCGACAATTGGCTATCAACATTCAAAGAAAGTCGAACAAAATGTAACGGACTAAAAAGTAACGGAGAAAAAAATAACGGAACTTATTCGGAGCGTTACATGAAAGAAAAAGTAACGAGTCCGTTACTCCGTTAGTAACGGAGTAACGGATCGTGCCCACCTCTGTATATATATATATATATATATATATATATATATATATATATATATATATATATATATATATATATATATATATATATATATATATATATATATATATATATATATATATATATATATATATATATTTTATATATATATATATATATATATATATATATATATATATATATATATATATATATATATATATATATATATATATATATATATATAAATATATATATATATATATATATATATATATATATATATATATATATATATATATATATATACACAGAGGTGTGCATATACTCAAAAAAATATTTTTTTTATAGTTACTCTGTTACTCGGAAAAGAAAGTAGTTTGCGTTATCGTTATTCCGTTTCTTTGAAAGGAAAAGTAACGAAGTGCCGTTACTCCGTTACTCCGTTACTTTTAGCTTTTCAATATGACATTAATTACGGTATCTTAAGCAATTTATTGGTTTGTGTATATTAAATTTTCAAAATTATCATTATTATTAAAAAACATACCCCTAGTGCACTTTTAACTTAGTTCCTTTGGATACATAACGATTTAATTGCACCAGCCACCTTCCTGCCATTCACAACTTTCCTACTACACTCATCATCCGTTCCCTTTTCATCCAACATACATACTAAATATTTAAACTCAGACACTTGTTCCAGCTGCTCACCATCTAACATAACTTCACACCGAGGACTGTCCTCCCCTTACAGCCATAACCTTACTCTTATCTACGCTTACCTTCAAACATCTTCATTTTACACACCCATAAATCTCTACCAATTGTCTCAAACTCTCTCAGTTCTCGCCATACAAAACCAAATGTCCATACAATAGGTAAAGGCATCACATCGCTCTTCAAACTCCATCATTATAATGGAGATTGTGAGTCGAGTCGGGAGTCGGTAATTTTGTAAAAGTGAGTCGGAGTCGGAGTCGGGTCGGTAATTTTGAAGAGGGGGGAGTCGAATCGGAAAATTTTTGAAACGACTCCACAACCCTGATTCTAACACCATCCCCTGCCATCCCACCTCTATTCTTTCATAGCCCCATCCATATACAAATTGAATAACCAAGACATAGCATCCCTGCCTCACTCGCTATTAATATTAAAACTATTACTTTCTACTCATATATTCTTATACACGCTTTACTATCGTCATATATACTTTTTATTCCATTCAGAAACTTACCACCAACACCATATATCAACAACACCATAGAACTTTCGGTATTAATCATTTCATACGCCTGTTTGCAAATCCAAAAAATCTAAATACAATTTATTCTTCTACTCCTCATTTTCTCAATCACATTTTTTTCCAATGTAAGGCGGTGATCCACATCCTCTCCCATTTCTAAACTACCTTGTTCTTCTCAATCAGTCCTTCCAGTCACTCGATCATTCTTTCGACCAAATGATAAGTATATATCTTCCCTACAACATAATAAACTAATTTCACTATAATTCCCTACAGTTAGCCTTATCTCATTTTTACCTTATATGGGGGTACTATTACTACTCTTCTCGAAGGCCCCTCGGAACTATGATCTTCACTTAAACATTTTGTTACACAACTTCCAAATCAATTCAATCATCACCCTCTCGCCTCCGTTCTTGATCTTATTTCACCGGTAATTTCATCTATACCTGCAGATTTACCATTCTTCAACTTTCTCACGCTACCCACGGCCCCACCTCCTCCTTGCTAATGACCTCATGCTAAATACCTATTCCTTGCACTACATCAAACCCATGTTCCCACACATCACGCTCTTCATTACTACCAATGTTATGCAGATTTTCGAGTGTTCCCACCACACTCTGGTCACATTCATCTCACATCAGTTACAGCATCATCCCTGTTAAATGTTCTATGCAGAAATACTCTTATTTCCTTTTATATATATATATATATATATATATATATATATATATATATATATATATATATATATATATATATATATATATATATATAAAAAAGATATATATATATATATATATATATATATATATATATATATATATATATATATATATATATATATATATATATATATATTATAAAGAAAGGATTTTTAGCTTGATCAATTGGTCAATTGGCCTTCAGCATTCAAAGAAAGTCAAACAAAATGTAACGGACTAAAAAGTAACGGAGAAAAAAATAACGGAACTTATTCGGAGCGTTACATGAAAGAAAAAGTAACGAGTCCGTTACTCCGTTACTGAAAAAACTAGTTCCGTTAGTAACGGAGTAACGGAGTAACGGATCGTGCCCACCTCTTTATATATATATATATATATATATATATATATATATATATATATATATATATATATATATATATATATATATATATATATATATATATATATATATATATATATATATATATATATATATATATATATATATATATATTTATAATAATATATATAAATATAAATAACAATAAAAATATTTATACATATAATATATATATATATATATATATATATATATATATATATATATATATATATATATATATATATATATATATATATATATATATGTCAGCATCCCGAAAAGGCCAGGCATGTAACTAAAAAACTATAACAGCTACACGAAAATAAATATCATTTTATTAATCAGGAGACATTTTTACCCCTGAAATTAAAAAAAAATAAAAAAATAACGCTTTTTAAAAAATTAAATTTGTTAAAAATGTTGAAAAAAATTACAGTTTTTTGAGAAAACGAAGAAGTGAAGTACTGAGAAAGCGCGCAAAGTTGCCAAATGTTGAATTTTTTTCTTTTATAACTAAACGATACCCGACGGGTAAAAATTAAAGATGACAAGAGTCGGGGTTTCTCGGCCTACCGGGGGACGACGGGGGGGACTCCCCCTCTGTCCCTCCGTCGGCTCGAACCCCCTAAAAAGGATATAAAAAGAAAAAATAACATTTTCTCCAAAGCGTAAAAATAAAATGGTATTTGGCAACTTTTGCTATCGTCAACTAATGCAGGATTCAAGGTCAATCACAGCGTGCACTTGCGAGGTCTAAGATTATACTAATATTTAAGGTGTTATTAATAAATATTAGAATAAAATAAATTTTAAGTTTCATCGATGAAATTACTTGCTGAAATCAAAAATGTTATTTATTTTCCCTGTGTAGATTGTTGCATGGATTTCTAGTTGCATGCCTGAAACCTCTTCAGGATAACGGCCATATATGTATAACCTTATATAATATATATATATATATATATATATATGTATATATATTTATATATACAAAAATAACCCAATATATATAAAAAAAGATATATATATATATATATATAAATATATATATATATATATATATATATATATATATATATATATATATATATATATATATATATATGTATATATATACACACAAATAACATATAAATATATATATATATATATATATATATATATATATATATATATATATATATATATATATATATATATATATATATATATATATATATATATATAGATATAACATATAACTGCCATATACTTATATATACTGCCTCTTTCTTTACTCCCTATTCTTTATTATATATATATATTATCATATATATGTTACCGGACACAATAAACCAACAATTTTATATTTAATTAAACGTAATATTTTTATTTTTATTTTTTTTCTAATAAAATTATTATGATAATTATTGTTGTTATTGCTGTAATAATATTATGGTAGTCATAGTAGATAGTTGCAGATGTGTAAATTGATTATTATATATTAATTAATAAATCATACTAAAAAAAATTTATTAGTTACTCATGTATTTCAAATATTGATTAAATTAATAAATAGTTATGAAAATTATTATTAAAATATGGTATAAAACTTAATAATTTTTTTTTTTTTTAAATAGATAAAGTTTTAAATATCAAAAATTTAATGTTAAAAATAAAAGAAAATTAACCATGACCATAAACTTAACTACTGAAAAAGAAAACTTTTTGACGAGGCTAATAGCCTGGATAATTTCATGTATTTCTCACCTTTCTCACCATCCATCTTGTTAGGTAGATCCTGTCAAGTGTTGCTCCTCCAGAAATCCCTCCAGACGTCCCGGTCTTCAAATAGTGCCGTCTAGGGATGCCCGATATCTAAAAAATATCGATATATCGATATTTTAAAAAATATCATATCGCCTTCGATATTATCGCCAGAAAAATATCGATATATCGATATTTCGATATATTATAATCCGATTATAATTTTATATATATATATATATATATATATATATATATATATATATATATATATATGTATATATATATATAGCATGCCTCTCACACGCTGGGATCAACTAGCGTACCCGACTGGAAGATTCTCTCTCTCTTTCTCGTTGGAGACGAAAATCGAGAGAGAGATATTGAATAATTCGGAGGTCAAAAGATATAATAAGAAGTAGATAGTATTAAAGTGATGTTCGATAGATGTGGTTTGAATGTCTAGTAAGCACAGGCAACCAACTGACACCATCAGAGGTGTTACGGAGCAGGTTAGGCTATTTCCGTAACGGAGGGAGATTGTCTCCGGACTCCGTTGGCCTGCTTACTTGGGTGACTATTCAAGGAGGATTGTGAGTTTTTCAAAGTGAATAAAAACTTGTGATACCATTTAAAGGTTTGACCCAGAAGGAAGGGTTTACTTAACTAGAGTGTTTCCGGATCTATCTATCAATGGAGTCTAATCATATATTTTTCAGTGGAGTCTAATCAGATATTTTTAGCTAGTAAAGAATAAAAATATAATAACAGTTCAATATAGAATCAAAATCTAAGGATATGGACACACTAGAAAAAAGTTTATGTTTACTTAATTCGTTCAAAATATATACATGTGGGAGGTTTGTGAATATATAAAGATAACACAATCCACTCCCAACAAACTATAATAAAAATTATATGAATTGGATTATATAATATATTTTAATTAGATAAATACATTGGAATTATACTTAAAATCCAATATATTATGATTATGTACATAAGTTCAGGATCAGATTCAAGAGTGGAAACCAAACGATTCCAAATATTATTCGTGCAATGAAGTAAGGGAGGAAATAGAAATTCTGACTCAATTACGACAAATATACTATACTTAACTGAGGATTTTGGGGATAAACAAAAAAGAGCTGAATTCACAACAAATGAACCCAAAGCTTGGAATTTGGCCTAAAATTGAAATCCAAGATTGAAATTGAAACCATGAATTGAAATCAAAGATTGAAAACCCGCAGTTGAAACCCTGTCAAAATAAATAATAAAGGGGATTACTACATGATCACAATTTATCTTCATTTATAACAGTATAACTTCATATAATTTTACATGTACTTTATTACTTTATTGAACTCACCCTTTCAATTTCCAAGAGGGGTTTGTTCAATTAACTCAATAGTTTGCTGGTTCTTTCCGATATGAAACTGCAACAATAACGGTTAGGTTACTACTGCTTTTCCAGCACATGACATTAATAAATTTTACAATAATGAATGAAATGGAATCTTTTATTTATCCGTACACACTAACCTGGAAAATCTGGATATTTAACTTCCAGGTCTTCAAAGTCTTCGAGTATATATGAAATTGTTTGTTAACAATGTTTTGGTACAATATCATGTACTTTTTAGAACTTTAACAAAGTGTTTAGGTTATAATATTATCAATAACATCAAATCATATATCCAAACTAAAAAAGAGAGAAAATAATTATAACCTCTATAATTCCCTAAGTTTTGATAATAACTAAAGCAATAATATAATATAATACAATCATCGTCCAGGCTGGAGCGTATTGTCCAGACTGGATCAATGAGAAATCTTAAAATTACAAAACCGTTACTACGGGTTACTTCAGTCGTCAATGGCACAACTATGCACGAACAACATCTCCCTTATATATATATATATATATATATATATATATATATATATATATATATATATATATATATATATATATATATATATATATATATATTTTTTTTTTTTCTATATATATATATATATATATATATATATATATATATATATATATATATATATATATATATATATATATATATATATATATATATATATATATATCCCAGATTAGGCGACGCACATAGTTAAAAAACAACGATAGCTACACTAAAATTGAATACATTTTTGGAATCAGGGGCAAATTTCAGTTATGAAAAGTACAAAATAAATTAAAACTAACATAAAATAAAAATAAAAAAATAACAAAGTTTTAGGGATGTACGATGTTTTTTATTTTACAACGGCAGAAATGATGTTGTTAACAGATTTATTTGCATTCTTAAACAATGAGCAGTTGTTAGGTATTTTACAGTATTACGGTTTAATACTAACCTATATATATATATATATATATATATATATATATATATATATATATATATATATATATATATATATATATATATATATATATATATATATATATATATATATATATATATGAGAGAGAGAGAGAGAGAGAGAGAGAGAGAGAGAGAGAGAGAGAGAGAGAGAGAGAGAGAGAGAGAGAGAGAGGCTTTAATTTATAAATATGAAGCAGACGTATGTACAGAAGAAAAAGTGGTAGAAATGGAAAAAGGATCTTCAGGTCTTCCAACTTTCAAGTTTCCAACTCCAAGAGGTTGAAGACTGAAGTTGTGCTAGAAAGCGTTGATGTTGGATCTTGAGGAACTGGGAGTGTTTTTGACTTTTTGTAGACGAGTGAATAAATTAAATAAGAAAATCGCGTTTCACTAGAAAATTAAACAATAATCATAAAAATCACTTTTTTCGTATTAAAAATGAAAAATAACTATTAAGTATTAATGAAGCTAGGAATCTTCAAAATGATTTCTTATTTAAGTACAAAATAAATATTGATTCTAACAACGAAATTAATTTAAATTGGATGGTAGACAACTGATACTTGGACGACTCTGGAAGTCTGAATCTTAAGAAAATCTATTAAATTTTAGTAATAAAATGAAATAATATTTAAAAAGTTCGAACTGGATGCCAGACGACTTATCATAAGAAAAGCTGTAGTGATGTACCCCCAAATGCTAACTTTTAGTAATAGCTATTATAAAATCGTTAATTTAGTTAATTACATATTTAAGCAAAACAATCGTAATCACCAGTAGATGATTAGACTAGTCGGTACTCGGTATGTTAACTGTAAACCAACTCACAGGAGTCCTGTTCCGGTATTAGATTTCTGCAATGATTATTATCTTCGTCCACACTGACACTGAACACACTCCACAGAGCTACACGTAAATCAGGATCAGGCTAGTCTCGAGTGGACTGCAAAGTCTTTAATAGTCTCAGAATAAATAAATAAATTATAAAATATTTCATGAAAAAAGGAAAATAAAACTATGATAGCTATTTTTAATTCCTTTCCTTTTATTCAATGTAACTCAAGTTATTTACCCTTTAATTATATATATATATATATATATATATATATATATATATATATATAACATATATATATATATATATATATATATATATATATATATATATATATATATATATGCCTATATACTGCTATATATATATATGGTGAAACTAAAGGAAGTACCCGCACGATATCTCTAAAACTAAGATAGGTACAAGAAACAAATAACATATATGGAATCAGCGTATGAAATTTGTATGAAAAAAAGGGATTTTTTTTTTAACTAAAATGATACCTTAGGGTAAACTGTAAAGATGCAAAGAGTCGGGGTCTCTCGGCTTCCTGGGGGACGACGGGCCCCCCTCTGTCCCATCGTCGGCTCGAGCCCCTAACAATATAAAAAAAATTTCATACTCTGATTCCAAATTGCTGTTATCATGTAAAAAAAATCATTTTTTTCATACAAATTTCATATGCTGATTCCTATATGTTATTAGTTTTCTTGTACCTATCTTTGTTTAGAAGATATTAAAAAAGAAAAAAAGAAAACAAAATTATTTCCTCTACTAATTTCATACGCTGATTTCATATGTGTTATTAGTTTTCTTGTACCTATCTTAGTTTTAGAGATATCATGCGGGTACTTTCTTTAGTTTGACATATATATATATATATATATATGTATATATATATATATATA
>JABUQX010145811.1:0-17500 GCA_015478945.1 Trachelipus rathkii
CAAGAGAAGGGTCAGGATGGATAATCAATAAACTTTTAGATTTTGAAATAAAGATAGCAAAATATAAACCATTAAGAGCTTCTTCATATATTGAAACTCCATCAAAATATAAGAACCCAAAATTTGGATTGATTAATATTCAAAATAAAAATGATAACGAATGTTTCAAATGGTGTATAGCAAGATCTGATTGTTTAGATGAAGGTCATCCACATAGATTATCAACAAGAATAAAAGAAGTATCTAAAAATTATAATTGGAAAGGAATAGAATTCCCAGTCAAACTAAATCAGATTAATAAATTTGAAAATCAGAACGATGTGTCAGTTAATGTATTTGGACTAGATGAAAAAGAAATATTATATCCTTTAAGAATTACAAAAGTTGAGAAAACTAAACATGTTGATTTACTTTTAATATCAAATGATAAAAATACACATTATATACTTATGAAAGTATTGAGTCCATTCATAGATAAGAAGCATAAAGAAAAAACTTATCCATGTCGATTCTGTTTGCATAGTTTTTATAAAAAAGAATTATTAGATAATCATCTACCAGAATGTAGTATCCATAAACCGGTAAGAATGGAATTATCAGAAGGTCAAGTTCAATTTAAACTGTATTATAAACAATTCAGACATCCATTTGTTATATATGCAGATTTTGAAAGCACCTTACAAAAAATACATACGAGTCAACCAAACCCTAATGAATCCTATACCATTAACTTACAGAAACATCAACCAAACAGCTGGTGTTGTTATACGAAATGTGATATCGATGAATATTCAAAATTTGAAATATATGAAGGTAAAGAAGCATCTAAAACGTTTGTAGAATATTTAATTTCAGAATCAAAAAGGATTTATAAATTACTGAAAATGAACAAACCCATGAACTTAACTTCAGAAGAAAAAATGAATCATGAAAATGCTAATCGTTGTTATGTATGTAAAAAGGAATACACACCCTCAGATTTTAAAGTAAGAGACCATAATCATTTAACAGGAGAATATAGAGGACCTGCTCATAGAAGTTGTAATTTACAAATTAGAAATCCTAAATTTATTCCAATAATAATGCACAACTTATCTAAATACGATGCTCATTTATTCGTTAAAGAATTTGGACATACCGATGGTGAATTAAAAGCAATTCCTCAAACGGATGAAACTTATATAAGTTTCAGTCAGTTTATAAAAGTTGATGAAGGAATAATCTCAACAAGCATGGAGTTGAGATTCCTCGATAGTTTTAGATTTATGTCATCGTCCCTAGCTAAACTGGCATCAAATTTAGAAAATGAAAATTTAAAGAATTTATACAAATATTATCAAGATGAACAGTTTCAGCTACTAAAACGTAAAGGAATTTATCCATACGATTGGATGGATGATATAACAAAATTTAATCATGAAAATTTACCTAAAAAAGAGAAATTTTATAATATTTTGAATAATGAAGACATAACAAACGAGGACTACAAACATGCGCAGACTATCTGGACAAAATTTAATTGTAAAACATTTAAAGATTACCATATGTTATACTTACAATCTGATACATTATTATTAGCGGATGTGTTTGAAAATTTTAGAACAACTTGTTTAGATACTTATAAATTAGATCCAGCACGTTATTTTACATCTCCAGGTTTGTCTTGGGATGCATTATTAAAAGAAACGAAAGTAAAATTAGATTTATTAAAAGATCCGGATATGTTGTTAATGATAGAAAAGGGGATTAGAGGAGGAATCAGTACTATAACACATAGATATGCGAAGGCTAATAATCCATATATTCAAGAAAGTTATGATAAAAATAAACCGCCTAGTTATATCACTTATTTAGATGCGAATAATTTATATGGCTGGGCAATGTCTCAGTATTTACCAACAGGAAATTTTAAATGGATGAAAAACATCAACGATTTTGATGTTTTGGATATCAGCGATGAATCGAAAAAAGGATATATTTTAGAAGTTGATTTAGAATATTCTAAAGAACTACATGATTTACATAACGATTACCCCTTAGCAGCAGAAAATATAAAGTTAGATAAAGTTTCAAAATTAGTTCCAAACTTGAATAATAAAGAAAAATATATTATACACTATAGAAATTTAAAACAGTGTTTGAATTTAGGATTGAAACTAACGAAAATACATAGAATATTGGAATTTGATCAGAGCGATTGGATGAAATCATACATTGATCTTAACACGAGAAAGAGAAAGGAAGCGAAGAATGAATTTGAAAAAGATTTCTATAAATTAATGAACAACTCAGTGTTTGGTAAAACGATGGAAAACATAAGAAATAGAGTTGATGTACGACTAGTTAAAAATGAAGAGCAAGCTCAAAAATTAGTAAATAAACCAAATTTTGAATCGTTTAAAATATTCTCAGAAAATTTAATAGCTTGTCATATGAAAAAAACTAAACTAAGATTTGATAAACCTATCTATGTAGGAATGTCTATTTTAGAGTTAAGTAAAACTTTAATGTATGACTTTCATTATAATCATATAAAAAATAAATATAATGAAAAAGCAAAATTATTGTTTACAGATACAGATTCATTATGCTATTATGTAGAAACGAATGATATATATATAAAGATATGAAAAGGAATATAAAACTGTTCGATACATCTGATTATCCAAAAGAGCATAAATTATATTCAGAAAAAAATAAAAAGGTATTAGGTAAAATGAAAGATGAAACAGCTGGAAAACTGATAACAGAATTTGTAGGACTAAGAGCAAAATTATATGCTTATAAAACATTAGAAAATAAAGAAATTAAAAAAGCTAAGGGAGTAAAGAAAAGCGTTATCAATCAAACGATTAACATTGATGACTATAAAAAAGTATTATTTAATGAAGAAACTCTATATAGGAAATTAAATTTAATACAAAGTAAAAAACATAATTTGTATACTACACAAGTCAATAAAATAGCATTATCGAGAAATGATGATAAACGATATATATTAGAAAATAATATAAACACATTAGCTTTAGGACATTATAGAATAAGTTAGTTGGCGCCAACAATAGATTACCTTTTAGTTGTAAGTTAGAGTTAAGGAAAAATTAAAAAATATAAAAATATTGCATGTTAGTTGTAAGTTAGAGTTAAAGGAAAAATATAAAAAATTTAAAAATATTGCATGTTAGTGGTAAGTTAGAGTTAAGGAAAAATTTAAAAAATTTAAAAAATATAAAAAATATTGCATGTAGTTGTAAGTTAGAGTTAAGGAAAAATTTTAAAAATATTGCATGTTAGTTGTAAGTTAGAGTTAGGGAAAAATTAAAAATATATGATCCTAATATAAAACTCCCTGAAATTTATTGCGGAGTAAAAACAAATGCACACGTTATTTTTATTTTTTTCTCTATAATAAATCATGGAAAACATTTCTATCCAGTGGAAAGATGAGAATAGCAGAAATAATCAAGAACATCATTTCTTATTACCATCTCCTAACTGTAGAATTCTAATTATTGGTGAGTCTGGATGCGGTAAAACGAATTTACTACTAAGAATGTTACTTATGGATAAGTGGTTAGATTATAATAATTTATTTGTTTTTGGAAAGTCTTTACACCAGCCAGAATATAAATTAATAAAATCAGGATTTGATAAAGGATATAGTAAAAACGAAGTTCTTGAATTATTGGAGAAAGGAGGAGGTGATATCGATTCATTTATTAGAAATCTACCTAAAAAGCATAAAAAATCAAAATATAAGGTAGAATATTATGAAGATTCTTCCGAAATTCTAGACCCGAAGGATGTTAACAACAAGAAGAAAAATTTATTTGTATTTGATGATATAATGAATGATTCAAATCAAAGTAAAGCTGAAGATTATTATACGAGAGGAAGACATAATAATACAAGCTCTATTTATATTAGTCAAAACTATTTTAAACTTCCTCGTCAAACAATACGATCCAATGCTAATGTATTTATATTGTTCTCATTGCCTATAAAAGATTTAGTTAATATTTTTAATGATTTCATTTCAAAAGATATGACGTGGGAAGAATTTCGTAATTATTGTGAAACTGTTTGGAAAGAACCATTTGGTTACATTGTTATAAATAAAAAATTATCACCAGGAGAAGGAAGATATCAAGCTAATTTTAACTCTATATATATACCTAAAAAGTTTTTTCCTCTTAAATAAATGTATATTTACAATACAACTCGAAAAGTTCATAAAGAAAATTTCATTGAGACCAATTCAATAAACTTAACCCTTGAAAATCAAAACTATATTAATGAATTGAAATTATTTTTAAAGACGAAAACTGGTTCAGGATTGTTAAATTCGGCGTTGAAGAAACTTCCTTTACCAGAAATGCATTTAAATTTACCTAATAATGTTCCATCGGAAAATATTGAAAACGGATCGTTCAGGAATACAGGAAAATATTCATATTGTGGTCCAGGTACGAAAGTACAAAAAAGATTAAAAGAAGGATATAATGGTGTTAACAGTTTAGATAAGGCCTGTAAACAACATGATATAAATTATTTAAAACATAAAAATACGAAAGAGAGAAATGCGGCAGATGATTTATTAGCAAAACAAGCGAGTGAAATTGCGTTAGATCCTAATGAACCAGAGTACGTTAGAAAAGACGCGAGATTAGTCACAGGAGTTATGGGAATGAAATCAAGATTCGGAATGGGTTTACCATCAAAAAACGGGGTAAAGAGCTCGTGAAATCGGGCTCTGAAAAATTGAGAGAATTATATTATAATCCTAAAACTGGATACTCAGGAATCAATGATTTAGTTCGAAAAAGCGGATTATCTTCTAAGATAGTTAAAGAATGGTTAAGTCGTCAAAACGTTTACACATTGCATAAACCGATAAGACATAAATTTCCTACGAGAAAAGTGATGGTCTCTAGTGTTGATGATCAATGGCAAGCTGATTTAGTAGACATGCAAAAATATAAATCTCAGAATAAAAATATAAATTACGTATTAACAGTTATAGATATATTCAGTAAATACGCTTGGGCTACTCCTATTAAAAAGAAAACTGGAAATGATATCGCAGAGGCATTTCAAAATATATTTAAGGAAAGAATTCCTAGAAAAATACATACGGATAAAGGACTCGAATTCATAAATAAACCAACTCAAGAGCTATTTAGAAAACATAGAATACATTGGTTTGCTACAGAGAATGAAACGAAAGCTCAAGTAGTAGAAAGATTTAACAGAACTTTAAAATCTAAAATGTGGAAATATTTTACAGAAAACAAAACAAAGAAATGGATTGATATTCTCCCTGATTTAGTAAAAAATTATAATACAAGTTCTCATAGAAGTATTAAAATGACTCCTGAACAAGGATCTCTTGAGAAGAATAGTAAAGTTGTGTATGAAAATTTATTTCCTCCTACTAAGTCTAAACTTAGGAAACCAAAATTTAACCTTGGTGATAGAGTAAGAATCAGCAAAAAATATAAAGATTTTAGAAAAGGTTATCTTCCAAACTTTACAGAAGAAATATTTATTATATCTGAAGTATTGAAAACAAATCCTATAACTTATAAAATAAGAGACATGAGTGATGAAGAGATTATTGGAAGTTTTTATGAACAAGAAATGGTGAAATATGAAAGTGAATTATACGAGGTTGAAAAAATATTAAAAAGAAATAAAGAGAAAATATTAGTTAAATGGAAAGGATACAATACAACATCTTGGATAAATGAAAAAGATTTAACGGAAATATAGAACATCAAACATCAAACAGCTAAACGGCTTTATGAAACAGATATCCTATGTAAAACGGAACGTGAAACGGTTTGATGTTTGATGTTTAGCTGTTTCTTTAATAAATGGCATGTGTTAATATTAAAGAAAAATCTGATTTAGTAAATATTAGAAAGAAACTTCAGAAAAGATTTTTAAACGAAAAATTAGGTGAACAAGATATCTATCAAGAAAATATTAAACTACTACAACCATTAATGCATCAAAAAGAAATAACTGTGCATCAAAAAGAAATACTTCAAACTCAACCAACACTACCAGCTCTTACTTCACGTCAAGTTCCTTTAGCTATTGAAGAAGTATCAGCATCACCTAGCTCTCCTAGATATAATTTTACAAAGTTAGGAAAAATAGCAGGAAAATATATGAAAGTAATTTATTATCCTAATAAATATGACAACGCATTCGGTATTAAAATGACTGAAGGAGGTGATGATTTTAAATTAGGTAACGCAACAGTTAAAATTGATGGTAATAATTTAATTATTGATAAAACCCAATACATCGGTACTGAAGGTCTATGGAAACTTCTAACCTTGAAAAATCCTGGAGAAGTTTCCGTAAATGACTATAATAATTATAAGAAAATAATGATTCAAACTAAAGCGTTTTTTAGATACGATGGAAGTACTGCTAAGTCGAATAAGGGTGATAAATATAAGATGTTTATTAAACCAATATATGATGAATATAAATTGCTTGATGAATTAAAATCAGAATTACGTCAGAAAGTAAGAACACCAAGAAGAAGCAGTGTTGGAGATACTCCTCGAAGAACTAGTGTAGGAGACGTACCTGAAATATCAGGTACGGGATTTAAATTTTTACCTTCAGATCCTAATGAGCTTGTTAATAAACATAGAATATTATTTTCAGAAATTCAATCGGGTAATACTAATGTAATTAATGAGTTACAAGCTATTAATGATGAACTGTTAAGATTAGGTATATTTAATAAAGATATAATAGAATCTTTAAATAACTTTTTTCTCTATAATAAATGAGCATTGTGTTATCTAGTAATACATCTGATTTCAAATATAATTTTTACCCTTCTTTAAAATTAGAAAAGGGTAAAACACATGAAATAGCGTTATTAAATATAAATACGTATAATTCAGTACCAAATATTGATGAATCAAATAATAAATTTGCATATGAATATAACGGTAAAATTTTTGAAATATTATTTCCAACAGGAGCTTATGAAATCAAAGCGATTAATAATTACATTCAAGAACATCTTGTTAAAAATAAGCATTCAGAAGCATTCAGTATTGAAGCAAACCATATAACTATGAAATGTATCATTCATGTTAGGAAGGCTAATTTTATTATATATTTCGATGAAAAGTCATTTAAAAATCTTTTAGGATTTAGTAGGGATGCTATTGAAGGCATTGGAAAACATGAAAGTGAAAACATTGTTAATATTTCACCAGTAAATTCTATCTTAGTTAATTGTGATATTATAGAAGGTTCTTATCTTAATGGACATCAAAAACCAATTTTGTATAGTTTCTTTCCCGATGTTCCTCCCGGTTATAAAATAAATGAGAGACCTAATACAGTAGTATATCTACCGATAACAATTCCAACTGTTAATTTAATTCATATTTGGCTTACTGATCAATATCATAAACCATTAAATCTTCGAGGAGAAGAAATAACTATTCGATTACATTTAAAATCAACATAAACTTTTTTTCTCTATAATAAATGGAGTATAATTTAAATTGGAAGGAATCATCAGAAATAGATGATTCAATTAAAAGATTTGAATATCAAGAATATGAACCTTATACAGGAGTTGATTTAAATACACCTAGTGATATAAGAATATCAGTTCAAAATCAGGATGAATTTTTACTACCTTCTAGAAGTTATATTTATATCGAGGGATCTTTAAAAAAAGAAGATGGATCAACATTTGAAAAAGATCAACCTGGAACTGGAACTGGATCAGGAAAAGAATTATATATAAATTTAATTAATAACGGAATCATGTATTTATTTTCAAGAGTTGAATATCAACTTGGAAATAAAAGTATGGAAGAATATCCAAATCCTGGACAAGCATCAACTATGAAAGGACTTTTAACATATCCTCTCAATTATTTAGAAGGTATGAATTTTATGTGGTCACCTGATAAATGTGATAAAGTATGTCCAAAAATTAATAATTCTGGATATGTGGAGAGACACAAATACTTATTTAAGAACTCATCGGGGAATTTTAGTGTAGCTATTCCGTTAAGTCATATATTTGGATTTTGCGAAAATTATGATAAAGTAATTTATGGTATAAAACATCAGCTTACATTAAGAAGAAAAGAAGATGACAATGATGTTATATTAAAATCGTCAGATAAAAACGATGATGGTACTTATAAAGTTCCTGATGGTAAAATTATTTTATCGAGAATAGTATGGAGAATCCCACACGTAACACTTACAGATGAATATTCAATAAAACTGTATAAAGATATTCAAAATAAAGTTACTTTAAATATTAATTTTTTGAATAGACAGTGTGAATCTATAGAAGTAAATCAAGGACAACAACAATTCGATTGGAGATTAAATGTTACAGCCGGATCTGAGAAACCTCGATTTATAATTTTAGCTTTTCAAGAAACAAATGGTGATAATCAAATTATGAATAGAGGTATATTTAATCATTGTAATATAACTAACGCATTTGTTCAGTTAAATAGCGAAAGATATCCAGAAATGGATCTTCGACTTGATTTTAATGAGAATTATTATACAACCACTTATAAAATGCTATCAGATTATTCTAATCATATACTTAATAAAGAAAATTGTTCTATTAGTTTAATAGAATATCAAAATTTGTATCCATTGCTAGTATTTGATGTAAGTAGACAATCTGAAAAAATAAAAAATTCAGTTACAGATATTAAAATAAGAGCAACTTTTAAGAAAAATATATCAAAACCTACAAAGGCTTATGCATTAGTATTATCAGATCGACTTGTGAAACTACAATCTGATGGAAATAAAATGAATATCGCTTTTTAATTTTTTCTCTTAAATAAATGAGGTATTATTGTATTCATTGTAGAAAAATAACAAATACTGAAAATGTTCAAAAGGTTATGACAAATAAAAGTAGTATGCTTAGAGGTACATGCTCAGAATGTGGAAGAGTAAAAACTCAATTTACTTCTAATAAAATATAAAAATTATAAAAATATAAAATTTAAAAAATAAGCATATAAAAATTATAAAAAATATAAAAAAAGGAAAAAATTATATATAAAATTTTATATATAATAACTTTTTTCTTCTTAAATAAATGACGTACAACGATATGAAAGTATATCTTACACCAAATCAGGTAAAGAAGTTAAACAACGCAGTAAATAAAAAATCTTCTATATCATTTAGAATCAATCCAAAGGATAAAGGAAACATATCTCTTCTCCTAACTCTAACTCAAAAAGCTAAATTTTTAAAAGGTATACCATTTAATTTAAAATTAAGCATATCACAAGTAACAGCCTTGGCAAAACATGGAGGATTTTTAATAACACTTCCAACATTACTTGCAGCTGCTAGTGCAATCGGTTCTCTTGCTGGTGGAGCTAGTGCTATTGCTAAAACTGTAAATGATAAAAAAACGGCACAAAAGCAATTAGAAGAGACTAGAAGGCATAACCTTCAAATGGAAAAAAAGAAAACAAATGGAAAAGGTCTTTTTTTAAAACCATACCCTCGTCGAAAAACTGGCGAGGGTTTATTTTTAAAACCATACAAAAGTTAAATATTCCGATGAAAGCGCTGAGTCAATATGATCTTATGAAATATGTTAATCAACTTAAAATTCCAAACTTTGAAGGAATTTATATGAGAGATGCTCTTCCAAAAAAATCTAATAAAAAGGAATCTGGAATCTTAAATTTGGATTCAATTAAAGGTTCAGGAACTCATTGGACATGTTGGTTTAAGAATTGTAGAAACTTATGCTATTATTTCGATTCATTCGGTGTTCAACCTCCGACTGAATTTGAAAATTATATACAATGCGATATTGTCTATTCAACGTATCAAATACAAAAATTGAATGAAGTTATTTGCGGTCATTTGTGTTTATTCGTTCTTTTCGGAGTAACCGTATTGAAATTAAATTTTCACTCAATTCTACAAGAACTTTTTTTCTCTAAAATAAATGAGTGTTAATAACTTTGGTGAAGGACCTCTAACAAGAAGTGGACCACCAGGACCGCGAGGACCTCGAGGACCTCCAGGACCACCAGGACTGTCAGGAATTGGATTTAAATATTTAGATGAAGAAGGTAATTTTGATATCGAAAATAAAAGGCTGGCAAATGCGGCTAATCCTCGAGAAGAAAACGATGTTACTACAAAAATTTATACAGATAATTTAGTAAAAGAAACAAGAAGTAAGGTTGATAAAATGTTAAAACAGACGGGAAATATGAATAAATCAATAACTGAATTACAATCTGAAGGTGATCATATTAAAAAATTTGTTGAAGAAATAAAATCTCAACTCTTTGATATGCATAATAACGTTCTGTTAAAAGATGGTTTTGAAAACGTCTTAAAAACGATTAATAAACAGATTTCAACTCTTAGTGAAAATATAAATAATTTTAAAAAAGAAACATGTGCTTACGAAACAATAATTTTTCAAACAAATTCAAAATTAGAATCAGGAAAGTTTCCATTCGTATTAGGAATGAAAGGACCATCTTCGAAGAAAACTGGTTATGTTATGCCATATGAAGGATTTATAGATACAATTACATTAGCATCTCTAGATGAAGATCGATATATTTTAGTGAAGTTATTTATCAATGGAGATGAATTTAAAGATTTAGATATATATAAACATAGTGATACAGATTTTAGAATTAATAGAATAAAAAACATTCATCTTAATGAAGGAGATATCATAAATTTTCAAGCTGCAAGTGATACAACCAATGAAAAATCTATGCATACTATTCAAATGTTTCTAAAATACGATTTAGGAAATCCGAATGACCTTTCCGAAAAAGATATATTAGGAGATGAATCTATTGAGAATAAGAAAATTACGATGGATGATATATTTGAAAAGATAGAAAAATATAGAGGGGTGCCTATGGGAGAGATGGAGAAAGAAATATGGAAAAGGGAAAGAGAAAATTTGCTAAAGAAAAATGGAGATGAGGAGATGACTATTAAAATTATGATGGATATGATGTTGAAGAATATTGAAGAATGAATATAAACTATAAAATAAAATAATAAAAGATATGTATGGGGGGGCCCGTTACGGGCCCCCACCTCTTCATATTTAACATAATTTTATCATAATTTTACCATAATTTTGAGAGGTGGGGGCCGCAGCGGCCCCCACCTCACTGTTTAAAAAAATATATATATATATATATATATATATATATATATATATATATATATATATATATATATATATATATATATATATATATATATATATATATATATATATATATATATATATATATATATATATATATATATATATATATATATATATAATATAAATTCTCACCCATGCCTTGGGCATGGGTGAAAAAAATATATAAATATAATATAAAAAAATAACGTTACGAGTATTTATTCTAATACGAAAGGTGTCGTGTTCACCCCCTTTAAAAAACATAAAAAAAGGAAAACTTTTTTTTCTCTATAATAAATAGATGGAAAACAAATCAGAGCTATTAAAAATTTTGAACTATTCAACTGGTTACGTGCACACTACAAAACTATCTGATTTAAATAAAGATGTGATTTATAACATTATTGAATTTAGAAAAATAAATACAAAATATGGTCTCGCAATGTTTGCAATTCTACGTGTGGGAGAGGATGAAGTAACTAATGTATTTCTTCCAAGAAGATATGTGAATCTATTGAATGATGAGCAAATTAAATTTTTTAATGAAAGCGATATTAAAATGCAATATATTGGTGGAGATTATCATCATATTAATTTCTAATAAACTTTTTTTTTTCTCTATAATAAATGGACACTATTCAAAATTATATCTCAAAAATTAATGAAGTATATACCGAAAGAATAAAAGAACTCTTAGAACTAGAAACCTTTACAAGTAATGATATCGAAGAATTAAAAGATCTTTTTAGACAAATTAATAACTATATAGTTATTCAAGAAGGAATAATAAAGCTAGCTGATATTTCGATAAAAGGACTAAATTTTGAAAATGATGATGATTCAGATGATGAAAAAATAAAAAATATGAATTACTGTGAAGTTTGTCATATTAATATTAAAAATTTTAAAATTCATGAAAGAAGTAATAAACATAAAATAAATGCATATACTGATAGAATTAAAGAACTCCTAGATGTAAAATTCTTCAATAGAGAAAATATTGAAGAATTTGAAAATCATTTAAAAACCTTGATCGGTTACATATCCTTAGTAAAATATTTACTGAATCAAAAATAAAAGGAAAAAATTATATTTAAAAATTTTAAATATAATGCTCATATCCTTTTTACTTGATTAAATCCCATTTGTTAATCTCACATATTTTCTTCCACATTTCATTGTATTCATTTAATGTAATTTCTCTTTTGTTAGAAACTTTCTGAAAATCAGATATATTACATTTGACACCACATAATTGTAGTAATTTATAAATTTTAAAATGAACATTAAATGAATTTTTTCTTTTGAAATTCTTTATCTCCTGTTGAAATGTCTCTTCTAATTCATCGTTGAGATTTAATAATTTATCATAATTCTTCTTTATATCTTTATTGTTTTTGTAATATTTATCAATAACTTTCTCTAAATATATTCTTGGTGAATATTTTAATGGTTTATTATAATTATTTTGCGTATATTGTGAATGAGAAGCTTCATAATAATACTTAGAATTATTATTATTTATTTCAATATTTTTTAAAAAATTACACGATTTACAATTTTCGTTAGTTTCGTGTTTGTGTAATGAACACAATATTTCCATATTTGTTTAAGAAATTTTTATTATAAGTCAATTTTCAATTCCATTCTCGTAAACAAACCTTTACAAGTAGTATGTAAAACGGGGAGCGAAGCGTCTTCCGGGACACCTCCGAGTGAAACGAGGGGGTGGCCCGGTATATATATATATATATATATATATATATATATATATATATATATATATATATATATATATATATATATATATATATATATATATATATATATATATATAAAACCAATCTCTTTATATATATATATATATATATATATATATATATATATATATATATATATATATATATATATATATATATATATATATATATATATATATATATATATATATATATATATATATATATATATATATATATATATATATATATATATATATATATATATATATATATATTTTTATATATTATGTATATATATATATATATATATATATATATATATATATATATATATATATATATATATATATATATATATATATATATATATATATATATATATATATTTAAATACTTCAATTCATTTACTTTAAAGAAAGAATATAAACAAAATATTTAAATAACTATTATTTTATTTTAGTTTATTATTTTTATTAAATTATTATTTTAAAAATTTAGTGATTAATTATTTATTTTTAATTTTGTAGTTTTTTCTTTTTTACTAAAAAAGATGAACTTACACAAAAAATGCCAAAATATTCTTAAATCTTTGAGGGTGTAGATGGGGATGAGGGTGTAAAGGATATAATATCCCTTATTTCTTTCTATATTTAAGCCTATGAAATTTTCTTCCTACATAAAAATCATTAGTGCCATTAATAATCTGAACGGCACTGGCTCTTGAGTTTGATGGTGGCATCAAAAATTTTGAATTTACATTTTAGCCATCGTTTCTCGATAAAGAAGAACGATTGATTCTTTTGGATCATTTAAGTTGGGCTTAAGTGAGGTAGAGATGAAGTGTATGGTTATAAATATATATATATATATATATATATATATATATATATATATATATATATATATATATATATATATATATATATATATATATATATATTATATATATATAATAATAATAATATGTATAATAATAATAATAATAATAATAATATGTTTATATGTATATATATGTTCATATATATATAATAATAATAATATATAATAATAATATATATATATATATATATATATATAATAATAATAATAATAATAATAACTTAATAATAATATAATAATAATAATAATAATAATATATGCATATATAATAATAATATTAATAATATATAATAATAATAATAATAATAATAATAATAATAACATAATATATAATAACAATAATAATAATATAATAATAATAATAATAATAATATATAAAAATATGATTATAATAATAATATATTAATAATATATGTATAATAATAATAATAATAATAATAATAATAATATATGCATATGTAGCATATGCTGCTGCTGCTATTCTTCTTACATGTATGTATCATAGCATATATGTATTCATGTATATATATATATATATATATATGTAACAACAACAATAATAATAATATAATATAATAATAATAATAATAACCAATAATAATAATAATAATATATATAATAATATATATAATATATAATAATATTAATATATATATGTATGTATATATATATATATATGTAATAATATTATCATAATAACATATGTATATAACCAATAATAATAATAATAATAATAATAATATGTAATAATAATAATAATAATAATAATATCAACAATAATATATATATATATATATAATATATATATATAATGCAGAGAGAGAGAGGGAAAAGAAAAAGATTTAAATGTGGTGAGGTAATATATTTTTTTGTCCTCAACTGAAGCAATAAGATACAACAATTGAATCAAACTCCAAAAAAAATCAATTCCAATAAATCAAAATAAAAAAATCTGTGATTTAAGTTTTAATATATTTATTTTATTTTTATTTCTCTTTTATTTTTATCTTTTTCGATTTTTATCAAATAATCAATATTAAATGACAAAAACAGAACTCCCTTGAAACCCATTCGAAAAATGATTTATTTTCAGGGTTTTGATTGCAATACACAAATAATAATAATAATAATAATAATAATAATAATAATAATAATAATAATAATAATAATAATAATATAATAATAATAATAATAATAATAATAATAATAATAATAATAATAATAATAATAATAATAATAATAATAATAATAATAATAATAATAATAATAATAATAATAATAATAATAATAAACATCTTCATTAGTGACATCCCCAGCTGTGGTAGCATCACTACTTTTTTATTCTTTTATAATATGACTCATGACTCTCTCTTGCAAAAGAATGTGTTGAAAATAAAACATTTGAAGATTTTTTTTTTCAAAGCCAAAGTTTTGAAAAATATCTTCCAATGGCAACTCGGAAAGTTTTTTCATGCAATATTATTGAATAAAAACGCACGCGCGCACAAACACAAACATACACACAAACGCACATATTAATATATATATATATATATATATATATTTAACTATATATATATATATATATATATATATAATAATAAAAATATTTATAACTAATATATATATATATATATATATATATATATATATATATATATATATATATATATATATATACATAGTTGTTAAATATTGCATAATCACAATTTATTATTTAGATTCTTAAACAAAGAACATAAAGTGGGAAGGTAAAGAATTACTGCCTTCTCCGGGATTGAACCACCGCATGTTGCGAAATGAGGACAATATACTGGATGCTTTACGACTGAGCTATCCCTCAACCCAAAAAGGTTGAGTTCAAGAACACTTTTAAAGCAATCGAGTTCTCTTCAAGGCGACATCACCAGGTGTCCAGCCTGTCCTATCCCTCGTTCTTAATAATATGTAGTTGTTAAATATTACATAATAGCAATTTATTATTTAGATCTTAAACAAAAAACACAAAGTGGGAAGGTAAAGAATTACTGCCTTCATGCGGTGGTTCAATCCCTTAGAAGGCAGTAATTCTTTATCTTCCCAGTTTATGATCTTTGTTTAAGATCTAAATAATAAATTGAGTTTATGCAATTTTTAACAACTACATGTTATTAAGAACGAGGGATAGGACAGGCTGGACACCTGGGGATGTCACCTTGAAGACCTTTAAGGCTGTTCTTGAACTCAGCACAGGTTGACTCAGTCACCATCAGCTGTAATGTCCTCATTTGCATTCAATCGGGATAAAATGGCAATTCTTTTACCTCCACATGATTCTTTGTGCCCATCTAAATGTAGAATTACACGATATACAATATTAACCTACCTATTATTAGAACGAGGGATAGAACAGGCTGGACACTAGGTGACGTCGCCTTGAAGGGAACTCGATTGCTTTAAAACTGTTCTTGAACTCGACTTTTTTTTTGGTTGAGGGATAGCTCAGTTGTAAAGCATCGAGCATATTGTCCTCATTTCGCAACATGCGGTGGTTCAATCCCGGAGAAGGTAGTAATTCTTTACCCTCCCACGTATGTTCTTTATTTAACATCTAAATAATAAATTGCGATTATGCAACATTTAACACCTATATATTATTAAGAACGAGTGAATAGGACAAGCTGGACACCTGGTGACGTCGCCTTGAAGGGAACTCGATTGCTTTAAAACTGTTCTTGAACTCAACTTTTTTGGGTTGAAGGATAGCTCAGTCGTAAAGCATCGAGCATATTGTCCTCATTTCGCAACATGCGCTGGTTCAATCCCGGGATAAGGTAGTAATTCTTTACCTTCCCACGTATGTTCTTTATTTAACATCTAAATAATAAATTGCGATTATGCAATATTTAACACCTATATATTATTAAGAACGAGGGATAGGACAGGCTGGACACCTGGTGATGTCGCCTTGAAGGGAACTCGATTGCTTTAAAACTGTTCTTGAACTCAACTTTTTTGGGTTGAGGGATAGCTCAGTCGTAAAGCATCGAGCATATTGTTCTCATTTTGCAACATGCGGTGGTTCAGTCCCGGAGAAGGCGGTAATTCTTTAGCTTCCCACTTTATGTTTATTTTTTTTAAGATATATATATATATATATATATATATATATATATATATATATATATATATATATATATATATATATATTCTCTTATAATATATATATATATATATATATATATATATATATATATATATATATATATATATATATTTTTTTTTTTTACAGTTTACACCACCACTCACGGGCAGAGCCCTAATCTGAGGAGGTGTGCTCAATTTTTGTCTGAGCAAGACGGAGCCAAGAAGAGAGTAACACACTCAGACGTCCGACCAGTGACGAACCTGGGTCTTTCGCTTAGTTGGGCGAGTTCTCTAACAGCTGAGCTACCGGACGCCATTTTGGTGCTTGATCCATTCCTTCTTGACTTATAACGAGCCGACTCCACCGAATGATCATTCTTCTTATCTTTTTATAATAAATAACTAAATCCAAAATGATGTTGGTCCATTTATTAATTTAATTAACTTTTGTATATCAAAATATCAAAAAGAATCAAGATTAAAATTTTGGTGCTCCTCCGTTATATTAAAAAAGATTTTAATT
>JABUQX010145816.1:0-2500 GCA_015478945.1 Trachelipus rathkii
CGAAAAGTGTCGAGGGAGTATAATTACACATGCTTGGCCAGACGTGCTCAATGGCTGAGTTCTCCTGTCGAAGTGAATGCAATGTATTGCTCTCGACCATTACCGTGCAACGGGATTCGTAATTGCGAGGATGGAAGCGATGAACCATCTGGCTGCACACGTAAGTATATTATACTTTTTATTAATTAGGAATTATATATATATATATATATATATATATATATATATATATATATATATATATATATATATATATATATATATATATATATATATATATATATATATATATATATATATATATATATATATATATATATATATTTATATATATATATATATATATATATATATATATATATATATATATATATATATTATATATATATATATATATATATATATATATATATATATATATATATATATATATATATATATATATATATATATATATATATATACCCTTCCTTTGAATAGGGCTCTGCCCGTGAGCGGTGGTGTCAACTGTACGAAGAATTTTATATATATATATATATATATATATATATATATATATATATATATATATATATGAATAATTATATATATATATATATATATATATATTATTCATTATTGTTTCCCACTTTCCAAAGTTATTTAGTTCTATTTATTTATTTTTTTTTCTTTCCACATGCCCAATAAAATGGCTCTTCTGAATCTGCATTATATCTTCATTTTACATTTATCTTCCTAAGTAATAGTTTCTTTCTTAAATTTACTTTCACACTACTATAGTATTTCCTTTCATTCATGATGATCATCTCCTTTATTACTCTTTACCATCTTACCTTCTTTCACTTCCTCCATCCTAAACATGTGTTGTAACGATCTAAGAATCTCTTTTTCTACACTTTCTCTAAGTTGCCACTTAAATTTGTAACTTCCCTAATGTTCATAATTCCACTACTTTTCTATCACTTTATCTCACACAAATGTCTGCATTCATTTCACCTACACAAATCTACACATCTATGTAATGCCTTTCTTTCATCAATGCAGAATGGTCGGATCAAATATATGATAAAATAAACCCAGTTTTATCTTACATTCTTAATTTAATTTTATTCGGAACCCAATCATCCTTTCTTTGAAATCCAATATTTGGTATTATCATTGATCAGTCTTAAGGCCTCAATCTCTAATATCCTCCAATGAATATCTAAATTTCATATATTTACTAATCTCCACCTATTTTTCCCACTCAGCTCTTAATTCTATATATCCATCTCTTACATTCAACTCACTACTACTACAACTCACTTTCAACTCTTTCAAATAAGGATAAATAAATCCATTATTACATCTTTTCTCAAATACATTCATTTCTCTCACATTCGCTACCTAACTTGAGAAGAGTTAAGTAATGCTTTCACGTGCAACCTGTCGTTGGGAAGGGTCACGCTAACTTTCTTACTATCTTTATATATTTCTTTCAGCTATTTATCAAAACTATTGCTGTCCTGGTATCCCTCCTAAAGCACTTCAAAAACTATCCATAAAATACTAAATGTCCATCAAAACATACATTTATCATGTTTGAGGTATTCCCGAACACTAAGCACGTCATTATCTTCCCACTAAATAAATCCTATCACAGGTGCAGATACTCTCGTAATATGATTTTTTTATATCTTTTTAAATATACTTCACACTCTTTACCCTCTCCGTACGCATCATAATTTCCTTATTTTCACTTTATTGTAGAGACGATTTAAGTTCAGAGAATATACCAAAACGTCTATCGTCTTCTCTAATGTTCTCTAAAGTGAATCATTAATGACCTGCAGAATCACTACTTTTTTTCTATTCACTTTTCCTCCAATCATTTAAACTTTTTCTATTTTCATATGTTGTAACCTTATCTCTCAATCCTAGAACATACCTATTTCTCAACTGTACTCTTATAAAATGAATTCTAGCTAATTTGATTAAAATTAATTTTTTCCCATAATAATTTCATATTATATATATATATATATATATATATATATATATATATATATATATATATATATATATATATATATATATATATATTCTTTCTTGCTAATAATATATACTGCTATATATATGCTCTGCTGCTGCTATACTATGCTATATATAACCATATATATTGGGGTGGTCAGAAAAATCAATGCTCGTTTTTCCGGGGGACCTTAAAGTTTCCAATTGGCTAAAAAATGAAATTCGCAAGTTTCAGCTCAATTGAATAACGTTAACCCGTGTCTTTTTGAGGTCAAAGTTTTGAAAAGCTGCGATTTTTTGCAAAAAGTCGCAGTTTTCCTTCATAAAATAAAAACCATTCCCCCCAGAAGCTCGATTCTTATTTCATTTCATAGGAAATGTTGTCTTGAAGTTTCTATCTGGCACTATTTTTTTGTTAAAATTTATAGATTTGAAGATATCCAGCATTTTCTAAGACTTGACATGATCTGATTCCTCAAAAGTGACTTTT
>JABUQX010145816.1:5000-7500 GCA_015478945.1 Trachelipus rathkii
GAAATGTAATTTAGTTTTAAGGTTTTTAGGTTACCTACTTGACCTTTCTGTAGAAACTTAATGAGAAGATTCCTCCCTCTTTATTTATTAAGATGTCTATTTTTTTTAATAATCTATTTTTAATCTAGCAGACATACGCATCTGAACACGCGTTCATATTTTTTACACACACACACACATACAGACACACACACACACACACGTATATATATATATATATATATATATATATATATATATATATATATATATATATATATATATATATATATATATATATATATATATATATATATATATATATATATATATATATATATATATATATTTATTTATATATATATGTATATAGGCCTTATACTATATATATATATATATATATATATATATATATATATATATATATATATATATATATATATATCTTTCTTCTCTATACTCTGCTGCCTATATATATATATATATATATATATATACATATATTTATATATATATTCTTTTTTATCTATTTTTATGCCACCTCTGGTGGGAAAATGGTCAGAAGCTTCCATTACAATTTCCAAGCCAGGTCCAATTTAAATTCAAAAGGCCGACATGTGTCCCGATACATGGCGTTTGAAAGTTAATCAAAGGTAGTTGAAAAAATAGATAAAGCAAGTGTGTTGCATATTTTACCAATGGAGGACATGTAAGATTGAGCATAGGGGTCAAGTCGGAGAGTTGGACAGTGAAAGAATGAGATTGTGTAGCAAGGCTTGTCTCACGAGCCATTCTCAATGGAGGAGGAATGAGACTGGAGAGTTCAGAAGAGGAGTGTCCGTTGTGTGTGTGTGTGTGTGTGTGTGTGTGTGTGTGTGTGTGTGTGTAAGAGAGAGAGAGGGTTCAAAAGAGCAGTGTTCGTAGTAGTAGGGATAGTATTGGGAAAGTTACACAACAATCCGACAGGCAGAAAGATACTAGAGAGAGAGTTAGTGAGAGGGGAGGATTGATAAGACGAAAATTCCTGGACTCCGCCATTTTAAAGGAGAGCTGTGTGAGTGGAACCACCTCAGATGTGAGGGACATACTCCATTCAGGATAAACAACACCTCTATAAAGGACAAGCAGCTGAGGTGACGTGAAGAAGTTCCGAAGGCCCTCAGAGCACTCAACCTCTAAGAAACTTGTTTAGAGAGTGAAATAATGTGTGATATTTCCAATTAAGATCAATGAGAAAAAGCAACACCAACTATATTAAGGATAGACGAAAGTTTGAGTTGTGTGTTTTCGAAGATATAGTTGCGTAAATTAAGTTGTAAAAATTGTGTTTTTGAGGTACAACCACGTTCTCAATGCCCTAATCAGAAATTCGAGAAAGGTGAGATGTTAGTTGTTCCAAGGCCGCCCCTCTACCTTGAGACACTTGCTGTTGGGTGAGACATCTTTCAAAATAAGCCGAATAATGAAGGGTGGAGTCGTCGGCATATGAGTGAGTAGACGAAGAATTAACAGAGAGGTCATTAATGAAATGTAAAAAAGAAAAAGAGTTTAGGGTAGAACTAGGGTTGGGAAAAAAACCGTTTTTTTCAAATCGTGTTTTTTTCTAGAAAAAAACATGTTTTTTCACGTTTTTCAGTTTTTCGTTGTTTTCATTAAATGTATTTTTAAAAATATAAAAGAGGCTAATATGATATTTCACTCGAGTATTTTCATTTTCAAATATAAGGATACTTGAAATTGAACAAATATTCCATTATGATTTATAAAATAGCAGAACTACCTTTCTCTTATATTTTATCAATTGTTTTCGTTACAATTTACAGTAGGTTGTAGCCTGCAGACTGCTGTTTGTAGGCTTCTACTTACTAATTTAACTATGTATTTTACATTTGTATCATATAATCATATTTATAATTTACTTTTAAATATTAATGTATATTATATTTATATAGAATGAGTCTGAATGACAAAACTCAAAAGTTACTTAAGGGATGCAAATGAAATAATAAAATATTGAAATTAAAATTATATACCAAGATTGGCAAATTTAGGAGGATGAGGTGAATGACTAAATTAAATATTTGGGTTTGAATATCAACTTTGATTCACTAATTACTAGTCTCCACTCCCAGACCCCAGTCACTACTGAATACTGACTACTGTGCTGCTTGACTACTGTCAAGCTCATTATCACTGGGCGCATCAGCGTGATCAGCCACATTTAATTTTGATATGACTGATAAGTCTGATATCTAAGTGGTATGAAGTATCGTGTGAGAATGACAGAGTGGTGAAGGAGCAGGGGCAGTAACAGGACTCCTAAGCTTAGTTAGCTGCCTTAGCATTATCATCTCTCTCAGTTGGCAAATTTTCAAATTTCCTAGTTCTAGATTATGAGCAATAAATACTAGTTTTTGCAACGTCTACACAACAAAAGTTATTTTTCATGCGAGGGCCTTTGCAACCTTTTATTTCCTTAAAAAGTACAGTCACACGACTTTTTGCACGTGGCATTTCTAAA
>JABUQX010145817.1:0-16389 GCA_015478945.1 Trachelipus rathkii
GTTATTGTGCGCCCCCTCCCTGATATATATATATATATATATATATATATATATATATATATATATATATATATATATATTAGTGATTGAGCGAAGCTGAACTTTTGCATAACCGCGGTTGCGGTTTTTTTGCGGTTTCTAAATTTTTCAACAACCGTGGTTGCGGTTTTTTGCGGTTCTTAAATTTTTCAACAACCGCGGTTGCGGTTGCGCAATAAAATCAAAATTTAACAATTGCTTTATTTACTACTACTACTACTATTAATAATAATAGTAATAATAATAATAATAATCATCATCATCACTCACCTACTTTCCCCAAGACTGGAGGTAAGGTGCATCACATGCACCGGAAACAGAAAAGTAGTAGAAGAATACGACGCAAGTTGAAAAGAAAGCCCAGCCTTACCGTCCTGTTGATACCCTTAAGTGAGAACTCGTCTCAGTAAGAAAAATCCACCCTATGGCTTCAGGGGACTGCAACGGGCCCTCACTGTGGCATCTCGTCAATGTAGGGTTCATCTCTTGGCCCAGGTGGACCAGAACCATACCCCTCACAAAATCGAGCCATTCACTCCTATTATGCACCTTTCTGCTCACCTCTGCCAAACTCACATTCCTCTCCTTCAGCCATTCCTTTACTAACTCAATCCACCTTTTCTTTTGTCCCCAACCTGTTGACTAAAACCACACTCACACTATATATCCGCTTAACCAACCGACTATCATAAGTTCGCACATCACGGGCATTGCCCTATTCTAGGAGGGGAACTTCTTTGGTAATTTCTACCTAAGATCCTTTCTAGGGATCTAACCCGGCCCTTGCCATGCGACTCCGTCGCTCTACCAATTGAGCCACGGTAGCGGCAATTATTATTTATTATAGCGGGTTATTATTTACTACTTTCTTCACACCACACAACTCTCTGAGTTTTCATTCCTCATTTTATCAATTCTTCTCATATCTAGCACACCTCTAAGATTGTCCATCTAAATACATTGTACTATAGAACTATGCTTCTTATTCCAGACCATAGTTTCACTACCATACATTAACACAGGTAACAACCTAGCCTCATGCAAGACTCCAGCGAACTCAAGGCTTAGTCCCTTTGCATCCACCAAGAATTTAATTGCACCAACCACCTTCCTACCACACTCTGCATCATTCGTTCCCTTTTCATCCAACATATATCCTAAATATTTAAACTTAATCACTTGTTTCAGTTGCTCACCATCCAACATAACTTCACACCGAATACTCTCCTCACTCACAGCAATAACCTGACTCTTATCTACCTTTACTTTCAAACCCATCCTTTTATACACCCTGTCAAATCCCTCTACCAATCCTTTCAAACTCTTTTCAGATTCGACACACAAAACCAAATCATCCGCACATAATAGGTAGGGCACCCTCCCTCTCTTCCATTCTCCATCATTCTAACACCTTCCAATGCCACCCCACCTCTAATTCTTTCAAAAATCCTTCCATATGACAACTGAATAACCAAGGAGACATAACACATCTGTCTCACTCCGCTATTAATATTAAACCAATAAATTTCGACTCCATTTATTCTTACACACGCTTCACTATCATGATACATACTTTTGATTACACTATGTAACACAAAAAATTTGTTTTTATTTTTTTATTGAATCTTATATATTTTTTGACGCTGAACACAGAAATCACCTTCATATTTTTTTATCATTAATACTTTGAGAGTTATTGCAATACTTAAGTTTTGTCATTTTTATGGTTTGTTAATGAGCTTACACTGTTGGTACTAATTACAATTTTCTATTTGAAGGTTTAAATTTACAAACAAAAACTTAAAAAAGACTTTTTACTTGATAAGATACATTTTAATATCCCCAAAATATAAGTCAATGCTTTAATATGCCAAAAACATGCTTACTTTGCATTTAAAAGTGCTTTGTGGATCGTGCTTTTCTCTTGTGAGTCGATTTGGTCACTATCAAAAACCACATATAATCACCCATTATGGCACTATTCCAACGTCCCTGGTATCGCCTTTCCATTGTCTGAATATCCTGGTGAAATAGCCTGTACGCTATCCAATACTTGGTTCCCTTCACAATTTTGGTGGAAATGTTGCTTAAAACTAACATAATATCCACACACATAACAAAATGAATCTGGCAACGTTTTACACTGTCTACTTGTAATTTTATAAATGTTTATTATATTATTACTAATATTCTGAAAATTATAAAAGATATTTAAGTTTGGTACCTCACCTTCAATATTATTGCACTAGAATGTAGTTAAACAATTATATATATATATATATGTTGCGGAGAGAAGCACGCTGGGACCGAACACTCGTACCCGACTGGAAGGTGCCTCTCTCCACTTATTCTCGTAGAGTCGAAGGTCGATGAAGATTGAATAATTCGGAGGTCAAAAGATATAATAAGAAGTCGATAGTTTTAAAGTGATGTTCGATAGATGTGGTTTGAAAGTCTAGTAAGCACAAGCAACCAACTTACACCATCAGAGGTGTTACGGAGCAGGTTAGGCTATTTCCGTAACGGAGGGAGATTGTCTCCGGACTCCGTTGGCCTGCTTACTTGAGTGACTATTCAGGGAGGATTGTGAGTTTTTCAAGGGGAATGAACAATTGTGATACACTTTACAGGTCTTGTCTTAACCCCAAATGAAGGGTTTACTTAACTATAGTGTTTCCGGATCTATCTATCAATGGAGACTAATCCGATAAAGTTCCTGAAGATTAAGAATAAGAATATCAATAAAGCCTCAAAGATCAATAGAGAATCAAAATCTAGGATATTGACACACTAGAAAAAGTTTATGTTTACTTAATTCATTCAAAATATATACATGTGGGAGGTTTGTGAATATATAAAGATAACACAATCCACTCCCAACAAAACTATAATAAAAGTTATATGAATTGAATTATATAATATATTTTAATTAGATAAATATATTGGAATTATACTTAAAATCCAATATATTATGATTATGTACATAAGTTCAGGATCAGATTCAAGAGTGGAAACCAAACGAATCCAAATATCATTCGTGCAATGAAGTAAGGGAGGAAATAGGAATTATGACTCAATCATGACAAATATATTGCACTTAGCTGAGATTGACTGAAGAATGAACCCAACAAATAAAAGAAGAGATTTAAACCAGAGATTGAAAACTGGAATCAGACCAGAAATTGGAATCTTGCCCAAGCTTAAAAAACAGGAACTGAAATCTTTCCCAAGATTAAAACCCTGTCAATAAATAATAAAGGGGATTACTACAGATCACCTTATCTTCATTTATGACAGTATATTTTATATAATATTATATGTACTTGATTTCGTTTATTGAACTCACCCTTTCAATGTCCAAGAGGGGCTTGTTCAATCAATTCAATAGTTGCTGGTCCTTTCTGATATTGTTGGTTACGAATGTTATATACTCTTCAATAACTTTTTACAAATGGTTTATTTTATAATATTATCAATAAGATATCAGCATAATTATATCAACACTAAAACAAAAAAGAGAAACATCTATAATTCCCTAAGTTTTTGATAATAACTACAGCCATAGTATAATATAATACACTCATCGTCCAGGCTGGAGCATTTTGTCCAGACTGGATCAATGAGAACCTTAAATTTACAAAATCGTTACTACGGGTTACTTCAGTCGTCAATGGCACAACTATGCACGAATAACATCTCCCTTATATCCTCCCCCGCTAAATCTAAACCCCCACCTCTATTTTCCAAAGACGGGAGTGAAGAGGCGGCCAAGAGCATAGACAGCGTGGAGAAGGACAACCAGGACTCTTAAATATAAATTACAATATAAAAACTTTACAAATTATTATATATATACAAATTATTTATAATTTCTGTGCCTTAGGCAGGGACGAAGGACGAACAGCAGATTCTTTCTCTTCGGGGAACTCCTGTATCAATAGTACAGAAGCCTTTTACTCCATCACCCAGAGTAAGCCTGTACGCAGTACAACCTTAACACTGGGATCCAGAGCAGACTCATAGTCAAGGGATACATTGAAATGACAATTGCAAGAAGGATGTGGAGGCCACGAAGGCACAGACTTGGGCTCACTCAGTGGATAATTTGACTGAGGAGAAGGGGAAGAAAGTTTATGATGGGACTGGTTGTACATAAGGGTGAACTTCGGGAATAGTTTCTGCGGGAGATTCATCATGACCAGTATGAAATAAAATTGAGAAGAATCATATAATTTGGATACATCCTTTTAGTGTATACAAAAGAATGTTCATTAAGGGTCTTCTTTTTTCCAATATCTGATATTAGGGGTGACTCTACGTACTCCTCCTTTATTGAAGATTTTATGATGGAAAGCAATTATGTCGGTCCCTCGGACAAGGTGCTCCTTCGGCCATTGGTACTTGTTGAGGTGAAAATGCAGGATCATCAAGGAGATCATTCATGGAGGATACGCTTTGTTTAAAAGCGTGGAAATCTTGTAGAAGGCGACATATATATAAACGGTGGCTTGGACTCCGTGATCTTGGCCATGATCCCGGGAATAGCGTCCACGGACAGATCATCAACGTTCATATATGGGGTCAGTGTTTTTCCCCGCTCCTGCATTTTTTTTTACCATCTTGTCAGGGACCATATGACTATGGTCTTACAGTTGGTGTCATTAGAGCCGAGACCATTGGTAGGCAAGAGAACTTCAATAGACACTCCTGACGTAACCACAGGCATCCTGAGGAGTTGACTAGTCCGGGTACTCTGGGAACCGACAGAGATTTTTGCTTCAGCCCAATCCATTCTGAAAAATACAATATATTCGGCAGTAATCGAGTCATGGTAGGATTTTATGATAATAAATAAAAAATGCACAAATATATTCTAAGCTAAGGTATTAATTTCAACAGTCAGTCAGGAGACGAAATGAATCAGAGTAAACTAACTCCTTTCCTCTCTATCTTCTCAGAGTGGACCCAAATGTTTAAAACGGTCCCACTATAACTCTGAGAAACTGACTAACTATTTAAAACAAAAAGAAAGGGAAACAAGGACTAAATTCCAATATAGAATTTTTAAATTTTACTTTAGAAGAGTTGGACAAAATATATATTTCAGTGGTAGTCAAATAATTTTTTAGTAGCGTATTACGATGATCTCCTTTCCACATAGTAAGAAGAAAGGATCATCTATAATACGCAATTCACTGAAAACTCCTGTACCTCTGCAACCTATGAAACTTTACTTAAAATCATGGCATATTATATTTTTGTAAAATAAAAACAATATGAGGAAGTCTTTTTCCTTATTCTTTCTATTTTATTTTTAACCATAATTACGGAGTCCTATGATTTAGAGATGAAGACTCCACACATCCAGCTATAAGCATCTGATTGGACAATGGCGAAATTCTCTCATCAGGAACCAGAAAAATCTGCAAAATAGGTTTTAAAGCTCCGCCACTCCACAACCTGTCATGTACATGACAAGCTCGTTGGAGCGGAGGAACCGGTATATATATATGTACAATGTACATATATATACACACATATTCCTAATATATATATATATATATTAATTATCAGAGGCAGGTAGTTTTCAATGAATATACATACAATATATATATATATATATTGTTAGGGAAAATTTATTTATAGAATATACACCGTATAAATTCTTTTTGACTTAAAAATGGGTAACTCAACCACACAAGACTATTATTTAGCTTGTAAATTTTTAAATTAGTCTGTACTCATACACGAAGAATACATACACACAATAGATCACTTAGGCAAGAACATTTTCTCTAGGAGGGATATTCGTCTCATAATTTGAAATTTTTGACGATCAGACATACTAGTAAGCATTCACCCAAGACCACTTCCATATAGGAAAATGTTTATAGTTTTAAATAAATAGTTAAGAAGGAAGTATATGAAGAGACTAAGAAAGATAGAGAAAACTTATCTGGTTCTTAGTTTGAGATAAGTCATTTTGCTCATTATATTAGCTTTTTTCAATCAGTAGTTGAACAACAGAACTTTAATTAAAGGAAATTGCAGAGCAATCCCTCAAACAGATGAAACAAAGCTAACAAATTTCTGAGCTTATTTATTTCATCTCAGGGAAAGATCAACTTTTCAATTTATAACACAGAGAAGGTTATAAAAGACTGGTACGTCTCCTGTGACGGACATATTCTATGGGGGTAGACATTACATTCGGAAAATTGGGAACCATTCCTCTACTTCTAGTACTGGGAGGAATAGGCAATTGCATTTCCTCCAAGATTTCATCATCTATATGGACCAAAGTCAAATTACTATTATCCAAATGGACGTTAGTGGGATCACCAATTACCTCTCCCACTATTTGAAAAGGGAGAATTCTAGTCTCCGAGACAGGTGAAGAAACCATCTCAGCCGACGGGGACATATTGAAAGAATTACTACTTGGCGGGCTGAAACCATAAAATTCAGTCTTTTGAGAGCTGGAAGAACTATCTAGGGTAAAAAGGTTTGACCCATCGACCTGCAAATCACCCACAACACTTCTCTCTGACAAACCCATAAGGTCATCAGAAGAGACTGAGGGGGAATAGTTAGGTCTATCCATAAAAAAGGACGGGGGATCCGTTAAATTCAACCCAGATGTTTCCAGATTATTACTTTCCAACTGCTGTGCTTGTGAAACTATAAGATCTTCATTATTATTAGTTAACCTTACAGGAGAAAGGATAGAGGGGTATTTAAATTTAGTAGGGTATTCATGAGAATACATATCAATATAATCTAAAACGGGGGTAAGTATCTCGTCATGGTTGACCTCCAGGGTACTACCATGGCTCTTAGGAGAACTAGTAGGAATATTTATTAAATCTGTCTCGGATAAACTAGAATCGGAATCTATCTCAGGTAAACTGGAATGATTAGAATTAGATTCATCCGAAGAATGGATAGGTGAAATGGGAATTACGAGAGGAGGCAGCAAGAATTTAACCCCTTTGTGACCTGAAGATTGTAAGTATGTTGAAGACAACCGAGGATCTAACTCCTCCATACTAATGTTAAAGTTTTCCCTTTGATCCCAAGAAGTGGGCTCTATCACAGGAGTTAAATTGGGCAGTTGAATATAGTCACTTAAAGAGATAGGATTAAAAGTTAAGAATCCCTCAAAATCAGCTTCCTCCTCTAGGGAATCATCGATATTAGTGAACAAGGAGGTATCGGCGATGGACTCTGACTCATAAGAATTAGCTGAATCAGTCTCAGACTCAAGATCGCTGGATTCAGGAGGATTTTCATCATCCCCATCCAACAAACTCTCCTCGTCCGAGAAAAATGCATCACTAATTTCTTTATTTCGAGTCAGGTATTTTCGCAAATAACCCGGAATCTCAATCCATTCCCTTAAGTGTGAAAAATGGACTTTTTGAGTTCTACTGGGGGGATTGGTATTCCGTTGGATGACATATGCCACCCTATTCGGGTTCACGTCAACAACGGTAAAGGGTCCTTCCCACTTATGATGAAATTTAAGAGCAGTGCTTGGCCCAGTTCGTATTACTTTACGAGCTACTTTTTGACCAACCTTGAAAGGTTTAAAGTTGACACTGCCCTCTTTCCAATATTGGGGAAACGTATGCACTGGAGTATGGGATTTTTGTAATAGATAATCTGAAGGGGACATGTCCAATGCACTATGATAAGTATTATTATAAATTAATATGGAAGAAGACAATTCTTCATCCCAAGTAGCAGGTTGTTCTAGAACCAAACATTTCAGTAGTTGAATTAAACTCCGGTTAAATCGCTCTGAGACACCATTACTCGAGGGATGAAGGGGAGATATTCTCACATGTTTAATGTTGTGTTTTTGTAACACCTGTTGGAATACCTGGGAAGTAAATTCAGTTCCATTATCAGTTAAAATACGATTTGGAACTTTAGGAAGAAAAGGGAGAACTTGGTGTTCCAGTTTCCGAGAGACGGTCAAGCTGGACTTGTCGGCAATGGGGACTACAGACACCCATTTAGAATAATGATCAATAAAGATCATGCAATATTTATTTCCTTTAAAAGTTTTAGGGAATTGAATCAAATCCATGGCACATAAATCAAAGGGATAGTTGGCCAAGATTTTCAACATGGGGGGAGTAATATTGGAAGAAAAGTTTTTCTGCATCTGGCAAACAGGGCAACACCGCACTACATCTGAAATTACCTGGTTGACCCTAGGATGCCAAAAATGCTTATATACCAACTGAAGCAGCTTGTTCCGGCCTATGTGGGCACAGGATACATGGAGGCCCAAAACTATGTGCATTAGTAAGTCCAAAGAAATCGCGTATAACAGATCCCCAGACGTAGTTCGGTAATACAAAATGTCATTTTCCAAGATCATTTGTTTAGAATGACTTTTGTATGGTTTGGGTACTTGTTGCCAATTTATATTGTTAACATTTTTCTTAAAACCCTTCAATAAGTATCGAAGAGTACGATCATTATTTTGGTCGTATATAATATCTGTATCGTTAATATTAGTATTAACTACCGATATGTTTTTCACCTGTATGGTGGAAGATTTCAAAGTGGACCGGACAAGTTGAAATGCCCTCGGCTACCACAGTCAATTTTTTTCCTTGAAGATGAATCAGTTGCTTCCGGGACATGTCCGGTAATAGGTGGTTATCCCTCAAAGCACAAGTACCAAGTATCAATGGGTTATCACCCACCATGCTTGTTCTGTGGAACATAAAAAGCAGATGTTAAAGGCTCATGTTAAACCCTCAAATTAGATTCATCAAGTAGGCAAGATCAGCATATTCTGCTTTGTTGGCATATCATGTCTTACCATGGTACTATGGATTTAAACCTGGCTTTACAAGTGAGGAGTAAAATCTGGGAGCATAATTTCCCTTCACCTTCAGGTGATCATGATAGCAATATGTTAAGTCTCATAACCTTGCTTTGGATTAATGGTTCTTCAGCCTGATTATGAGATTAATAAGTTCCTTGTCACCTCACTAACATAGAACAACGAAAAGGGGATGACTTTGAGGAAACTTTACTCATGTAGATTCTTTACACACGCATGTTTAAGAAAGATCATCAAGAGTTTTCGCAGAGTCACATTCATAATGTCCTTTCCGAGTGACTCAAATCTGCGAGGACCCCATTAGTTACAACTGTTTTCCTGGTGAGATTCAGTAAACCCCCCTTTGCACCGACCCTCATAGTGAGATACATTGCAGTACTCACAGGGATCCAAAAATAGGCGTTGGGGAAGCGGCTTCTCAGTTGGTCTAGCCGGGTTAGCCATTATTACATTTTCTGAGGCTTCAGGGAGATAGGATGATCTCGAATATACCTTCTTTACAGCTCCTTGAAGGTATTCTTTAGGCGGAGTTCGATCAGGATTACTGGATCTGGGAGGGGTGCGTTGAGTACACCTCATTCCCGCGTGAGGACCTCTACAAAAGGGACATACTACTTTTCGGTTATTTACGGGAGATGAAGTGACTTAGAAGATCTACATTCAGCTCTTATATGACCTTTTTTTTCTTACAGTAACTACAGACTCAAGAGTACTTACCCCCTTAATCCTATTTCATGTCACCTGCCTTTTCTCACAGTAATCACGGGAGAGATTCCCACTGCGTCCTCGAATCGAGCCGAATATTTGAGATTTCGTTACGAGTATTAGTAGCCTGGGCGGTCTACTCGTTCGTGGTGAACTACGAACACGTGTTGGAAAAGAAGCGGCTATGAATTATTCCTTCGGAACTCCGTTAGCGGACATTGGTAGCGATGATTAGTTTTAACTGATGACTTAGTTTTTCGTTGCTCGACTTTTTGTAGCACATCAGTCCATCCAGGAAGGGTAGTATTGATTTGTACTACTGAATCTATTCGTTTAAATCAACCTCCCGGTCAGCTCGGGAATAATTGGATGGGTCGATCTCAAGATATTGATTGGGACATGGAATTTGGAAAAGCAGTATTCTCACTGTCCAAGGGAGTGCAAAATTCACTGTATTCTCCCCAAGAAGCTCTACACTACCTTCGTCCAATTCCATCATTTAGCCTATATTGGCGGACCAGTGTTTTCTCAATATGGAGGCAAGCTAAGAAGCTATTCTTTAAGGAATCATGATCTCTCACCATGCTCATAGTATCAGGACAACCCGACTATGCAGGCGTTCTTGAGAAGGGCAAACATTTTAAGGCTCTCGTTGGGGTATCGGTGAGCAGCATGATACTTCTACAGCATTCTATACTTCTTTCTTCTTTACCGCTCCTCATCTCTATACCAACCTACTAGATTATCCCGTACTGAGAAGTATTCACGGTTATCTTTTATTATTTCTCGGTATATGTTAAGAAATTTGCCTTCTAGCTGTCGTCCTAGCAGTCTCAACCATTGGTGATGGGCTACAGTACGCCTCAAAATCAGCCAAGTAGACTAAGAGATCTTGTTCGGATTCATATTTAAATTTTCCAGGGTCCACAACCTTAAGTTTTTGAGAGTTCTTGAGCAACTGTGTAAGAAGTATAATGGCCTCCTCCAGCATGTCAAGTCTCTGTTTCATTTGTGGCCCTGAATACATAGAAGGTTCATTGGGATCGGGAATACGACGCTCATATTGTCGTTGTGGTAATCCTTGTGGAAAACGACCAGAATACGACTGAGGGTCAATAGACATCTGGTGCTCCGGATACTGATTTACTGGGATTTGTTCTCGGTGGGGTTGTAGCAACCTATTATATTTCTCGGAGAAATCTGCATATCCTCTATTGATAGGGGATAGAGAATCTCTATTGTCTCTGCCCATATCGGGAATTCTCAAGAGAGACTTAGGTTGGGTAAAGTAATTTACTGGGGGTATAGAATCATGACGAAGATTGGGATTAGGAAGAAGTTGAGGTTTAGGAAGAAAATTATGAGTAGGCATAAGATTAGGATTAGGAATAAGATTAGGATTAGGAATCAGATTAGGATTAGGAATAAGATTAGGATTAGGAAGAAAATGATTTTTGGGAGTTTCTACATAACTAGGAAGATTATGAGGAAAAAGTTTGGATCGTGGTTGACATTGGGAAACTAAGGAAGGTTTATACTCACGATCATAGAAAGAAGTGGTATTTTTAGGCATTTGCAATTTAGGTGCATCAAGGTCAGAGGTTATAACTTGACCTTGAGCGGGAAACGTTCTGTGTTCAACCTGACTGATTTCAACATTATTTTCTTGAGTCCATTGCTTTTTAAGTTTAATAAGCAAGGCATCCATTTCGGACTGATTAAAAGGTTTGTCAGATTTGGAAACCAAGGGTGTGTCAGAGTTGGTGACTTCTACCCCGTCTTTAATTTCATCATTCACTCCTACATTCATTCCTACATTCATTTCTAATTGCTGTCTATTTTGATCTTCACGCAGACGCTGTTCTACACGTGGATCCAGAGCAACAGCCGCAAGGGATGGATCAAAGTCCAAAACCTCTTGACTATCAGAAGCTGTGCCGTTTTCCAAGTCTGCGTTTTGATTTTTTTCAGACATGTTAAATTTTTGTTTAAGTAAAATAAAGAATTTTAAAGTATTGGAGGGTTATCCCTAACTAACTCTTGAATCTGTCCAATGTAAGTACAAAAGAAGATTTCTTTGAAGAGAACTGAAGAGAATCGATGAATTTTCAAAATAAATGTGATGATGTGAGCGAGAGTCACAATCCTAGTGCACGCAAGCGCAGGAACTCAAACAGAGTCCCTGTTCGGGCGCCACTTAATTTATTTATGTTGCGGAGAGGAGACACGCTGGGGACTCAACTAGCGTACCCGACTGGAAGGTGCCTCTCTCCACTTATTCTCGTAGAGTCGATGGTCGAAGAAGATTGAATAATTCGGAGGTCAAAAGATATAATCAGAAGTAGATCGTATTAAAGTGATGTTCGATAGATGTGGTTTGAATGTCTAGTAAGCACAGGCAACCAACTGCACCATCAGAGGTGTTACGGAGCAGGTTAGGCTATTTCCGTAACGGAGGGAGATTGTCTCCGGACTCCGTTGGCCTGCTTACTTGGGTGACTATTCAGGGAGGATTGTGAGTTTTTCAAGGGGAATAAACAATGGTGATACACTTTACAGGTCTTAACCCCAAATGAAGGGTTTACTTAACTATAGTGTTTCCGGATCTATTTATCAATGAAGTCTAATTATATTTTCGTGGAGTCTAATCAGATAGTTTTAGTTAGCAAAGAATAAAAATATAATAACAGTTCAATATAGAATCAAAATATAAGGATATAGACACACTAGAAAAAGTTTATGTTTACTGAATTCGTTCTAAATATATAGCTACATGTGGGAGGTTTGTGAACATATAAAGATAACACAATCCACTCCACTATAAAACTATAGCCAGGGTGCGCTACAATTTGGATATATATTATATTTTTAAATTAGACCAAATACATTGGAGTACTCTGCCAAATCAATGTATTGATTATATTACACTTAAGTTCAGGATCCAGATTCAGAGTGGCTCAAGAATCCAAATATCATTCGTGCAATGAAGTAAGGGAGGAAATAGAAATTCTGACTCGATTAGGTCAAATATACTGCACTTAGCTGAGATTGACTGAAGAATGAACCCAACAAATAAAAGAAGAGATTTAAACCAGAGATCAAAATTGAAACCATGAATTAAAACTGGAATCAGACCAGAAATTGGAATCTTGCCCAAGATTAAAACCCTGTCAATAAATAATAAAGGGGATTACTAGATCACCTTATCTTCATTTATGACAGTATATTTTATATAATATTATATGTACTTGATTTCGTTTATTGACTTTCAATGTCCAAGAGGGGCTTGTTCAATTTGCTCAATAGTTGCTGGTCCTTTCTGATATTGTTGGTCACGAATGTTATGGTACAATCATGTACTTTTTAGAATTTAACGACAGTGTTTATTTTATATTATTATTATATATCAAATCATATATCCAAACTAAAAAAAAGAAAAATAATTATAACCTCTATAATTTCCTAAGTTTTTGATAATAACTACAGTCATAGTATAATATAATACACTCATCGTCCAGGCTGGAGCATTTTGTCCAGACTGGATCAATGAGAACCTTAAATTTACAAAATCGTTACTACGGGTTACTTCAGTCGTCAATGGCACAACTATGCACGAATAACATCTCCCTTATATATATATATATATATATGTGGCGGAGAGGAGATACGCTGGGACCAACAATTGTACCCGACGGTGAGGTACCCTCTCCGCTCTTTCTTGTAGGTATAAAGTTGAAGAATTAGAAGGTTACGAAAGTCAATTTATAGGAGATTTCACAGATGTTAGGTTTGTGATGTTGATAGTGGTTTGAAGGTCTAGTCAGCACAGCAACCATCTGACACCATCAGGGGTAATACGGAAGATTAGATTTTCTCCGTAACGGAGGAAATTTGTCATTTAGGACTCCATCGGCCTGCTAACTTGTATGACTATCGGAGAGGATTGTGATCATTTACTAATAAATTGTTCTATATTAAATCTTGCCCTGATGTTCAGTTTGAAGATCAGTTGTAAGTATATTATTCACTATAATTAACCAAGTTGTTACTGCACAGGTTTTGACTGAATATTAAACCAAGGTGTCACTGCACAGGTTTTTTGACTGAATATTAAACCAAGGTGTCACTGCACAGATTTTGACTGAATATTAAAGTTGAAGATTAAATCTAATTATATTTCCATAGATCACAGAATAGAATGAAATAATTAATCAAAAGTAAATAATCACGGAGTTATCGTTAATTAGGTTTGTAAGAATTATAAATATTATACTTGTGGAAGAAGGAAGGTTTTACCAACTCAATTCATCCACTGTAGAAAGGATTTTAATAGTTTAAATAAGTATAAGTACCAATGAATAAGTATGGACTGCCAACACAAACAATCCAATAACTAATTCACAGAAACAAAGAATAAATAAGAAAGTGATATACACCACAATTATTGATTATTTATTCTTAAAATCTATTTAAATATATTATGTACATTAGCTCTAGAAAGCTTCATAGGATTATAAAATCAGATTCGAGAGTGGAAACGAAAGTAGTTTCCAAATATTGTTCATGTAAGAAGTTAAGGTAAGTATTAGGAAATCGGAGGCTAGATTAACAATATAATGACTTAGCTTTGAATTAATGAACAATATCTTTTCTTTCAGATAAAGATCCAAGAATGATTTACAGGATGGAATAAGGAATCCAAAGAATCTGGACTAAAGTCCCAGATACGAAAACACAGATTCAGAGATGACTCCCAGGTATTAGAAGCCTGTTAAAAGTAATTAACAGTGTTGTTGTTTTAAAAAACTTTTACCTATTCTTTATTATATATTATTTTCATCAGGCCATTACATTTTAAAATTACATATTCATTTGTTTAAAAAACTCACCCTATTTTCTAAAGGGCTTGTTTTATTCCTTTACCCAAGGTTTTCTTGAGTGTTCTTTATACTTTAGTAAACTGTAAAAGTTTAAGGTAAATTTACTATCATTATTTACTAATCCATGGTTATAACATATTAATTTATATAGTATAGTATAAGATTTATAGTTAATTATCTTTGTATCACTGACCGAAGAGTTTTTATGCACACAACAGAAAGTCAGCCACATTAAATATGTACCTATTCTAATGCTTTCTGGGCTTAAGATTCATCAAATATTACAATGTATAAAAAATAACTAGAACAAAAGAGAAAGCATTATAACATATATAAAATCCACAGAGTTTTTCAATAAATGAAGCCATAATACTTAAAACTAAACACCACATGGTGAGATTATAAACCACATGGTGTATTATCCATTACTGAGAATGGTTTCTGCTATGTTTAATCTTCCCAGTATACATATATAAAAACACGAACAATATCTCCCTTATATCCTCCCCCACTATAAACCCCCACTCCATTTCCACGTTGTTCAAGAAAGACGGGAGTGTTGAGGCAAAGAGTGTAGTACAGACCCGTAGAGAAGGATACTCAGGACTCTCTTAATACTATATATAATACAAAATCCAATGTTTACCAAAGAAATATATTTACAATTATGGTTTACAATATTGGAGCGGTGTTCAAAGAAGAGATAGATTAGCAAAGGACTTCTTTTCATCCTCAAACTCTTGAGCCCACAATATTGAAGTCATCTGCCGTTGATGTTCATTCATGTCCTTCCACCTGATCCGGTCCATTGCCCATCTTAAACTCGTACGCAGTACCAGTTTGATCTGGGGATCCAGAGCGGCTTCAGGATTACAAGCAGAAGATGAAGCAGCCGAGTTATACGAAGCAGTTGAATTATAACTAGGTAAATTAGTCGAGTTACCTGAACCAGTTGAAGTGTAACTACAGGATGGTTGGTACAAAGGATCAATAATTGGTTGGGGTTACATCCAGATTGGGAATTATTATAATATGAAAAATTAGGGTCCTGTATAGGATAATTCTGTGCATAAGAATTTGAATCAGGGAAGTAATTTGATGGGAATGATGATGAAAATTGCTTTGCCGAATACCAGATTGAGGATATTCGGGGATATAGTCTACAGGAACATTATAATTAGGGACAATATTTGTAACAGGTAAAGGTGGTAAATAATTTTGGTCCATCCGTCCAGTTTCTCTATTAGGAATGGCAACCATGGGACGTGTTCGTCTTTTCTCATTTGCCTTTGGTCGACTTGGTAGAGGTTTGTAAGGTTCATACCTCACAGCAATTTTATTTATTTTAAACAGATGTCCAACCTTTTCCATGAAGTTTACCAAAAATAGACGATTTGGGTGCAAACCGTCCAACAACATAGGAGAGTTCAATATTAGTGTTTCTTTATTTAGATATTTAGCATGAGGGGTTATTGGAATATCTTCACCCTTTTTCCCATGTTTACCATGATAAAAGTCCAGAATGTCGGTTCCGTGGATAAGCTTTTTATCTGTCCATGTATATTGTGATTCCCTTAAGGACTCAAACAGTTTAAAACTGTGAATGGCGTGATCTCTCATCTTTTCAGGAGACAGTTCAGGGTCATCTAAAGTATATTTGCTATACTTCTTCCCCCAATCGCGAATAATACGCTTTTTATTAAAAGCGTGCATATCTTGAATAGGCGGGATAAAGAGGTAAACTTTAGCCTGAGGATTGATCTTTTTGGTTACTTCTGTGATTTTTTCCATTATGTCAGGTATTTTCTCCAAAGATACATCCTTCACTGGTTCAAACACCGTGGCTACATCATGGTCAACATTTTTTAACTCCTTCCTTTGCCAGGCGGTGGTCGTTAG